>PVJO010015902.1:0-43651 GCA_004026905.1 Hystrix cristata | reverse complement strand
GATTTTATTTAGTCTCCAACTACGGTAACGCAAGAACCTCACTAATCAACTCTTGCCTGAGATATTATTTTCGCACCTTGAGGTTGAGAGTGAGCGTTTTCTTTTTTAGGGGTGGTGGTGCTGCGATCAAACTCAGGGCCTTGTGCTTGCTAGGCAAGCGCTCTGCCTCTGAGCTGAATCCCCAACCCCTGCAACCTGAAGTTGTACGGAGGCAGATTCAGTCGGCAGAAGGCGCATGTCAGTCAGTGTAACGGGGTAGCTTCTCCTCTAGTAGGTTAGTCACTCCCTGTTCTTCCCACCGTCCTGATGGATTCGATCGGCCAGCATTATCTTCTCTACAAGGTGCCGAAAGCCTGATCATCGCCCGGACAGACACAGCTCTGTCTTCGTGGGTGTCATCAACTTGTTTTCACCAGAGCTGCCCTGCGAGGCTGACCATTGCACAGTAGATTTTAATTTTGATCTTTCACTAAATATGCTGGACTCGGCTTAATTCCATTCTTTAAATATTATATGCATATTTAAGATGACATTTGTATGCCTGGTGTCTAGCTCAATTCCTGCACATACAAAATATGGAATAAATATCTGAAACTGTCTTTAATAATTTGAAAAAATGTAGACTGGATAATGGAATTTCTGTTTTGGTACATTACAGAGAAAAGAGCACACACATGTATATGTGGTTGGGAATTATTCTAGGACGCCCATTGTGTGGGTACTTTAAATACATTTGTTAATATTCTTTTTAATTGCTTGTTTTTTTTAGACGAAAAAAGTGAGATCAAGAAACTCTATGTAAGTAGTTCATGTTACTCAGCGATTACATAGCAGAGACCTGATTTAAATCATGGTCTGTCTCACTCTGATGATTATGATAATCACCTTGTTCTATTTCTACGTGTTTTTCTGCCGTTGCAGGCATCACTGCTGTATTCAGCTGTAAACTCCAGACCAGTGCTATTTATTACATAAGTAAAGTTTCAGTGACAATTCCGGGACTTCCAAGTCCTGCCCCTCTGGGTCAGATCTTCTGTAACTGGCCAGGGAGGTCCTAAGGACTACAGGCCCGAATGGACCCCAGCTGGATGATGGCATTCCCTCCTTTGTGTTATGTTCTGTGTTCAGAGCCTCTTAATGCCTCTGGGGGCAACAGCTCGATTCAAAAGAGAACATGGATTTAGGAAGTACACCGCCAGCCTCAGGTTCCAGGAGCACCACTTATAGGCCTTGTGTTCTTGGGAGAGCTACCTACCATCGCCAACCTCACTGTCTTCATCTGTAAAATGGGAGTGAGGTCTGCTCCACGGGGTGGGGGGTGAGGCAAGTGTGACATTATGTAAAGCTACATGAGCACAAAATAGGCCACTGTTTTCTTAATTATTCCATTTTTGTTACAGTTATGACCCTTTAAATAAAGCATCCATTTCCAACAAAATTTTCTGGCATACTTTGGATTTTGAATGTCCTCCAAAGTCTCATGTGCTGAAGGGGTGGTCTCCAGCCTGTGGTGTTATTAGGGGCAATAGAACCTTTAGGAGGTGGGCGTGGTGGAAAGAAGTTAGGTGATTTGGAACATGGCCTTGAAGGGGACACTGGGGCCCTGGCCCCTGGGTCTCTTTCTTCTTCTCTTGGCCATTGTGAGTGAAGAAACCTCCTTTCCCACATTCTCCTACCATGATGTCCTACTTCACCACATAAACAAATTGACAGGGTCAGGGCCATGAACTATAATTTATGATTCTGTGAGCCCAAATTAATCTTTCCTCTTTAAAATTATTTCAGGTATTTTGTCAGGGAGACCAACATGAGTTCCTTTCCTAAACTCATTTAACATGACCTTTATCATTTTCTTCTTGAAAGCTCTGGAGTGGTTTTGTGACACCGTCCTTTTGAGGATGTGGTGTTTCAGGTGGGAATGCCTCCCATCAGAGCCTCCAGGGTGCTTGGACCGTCGGGATGCTGGGGGGGCAGCTGGAGCTCTGTGAACCCAGCTCAGCTCTGCACACGACAGGAACCAGCCTCCTGGTGCCGGGCAGCTCTTCATGCAGAGCTCCACACCCTTCCTGTGAGCTTCCTTCCCCAGCAACTCCAGGCAAGGTGTAAACCTTTCCAATGACTGTCCTTCCTGTAGGCGTCGGGAGGCTTTACACCTGTGTCCAGGGTCTTATGCTTCTGTAACACCAGGCCACTCTCCCCTCAAACAGCCCCTGTGGGGTCCTGTTCCCGTAACATCAAATCAAGCACCCTTGCTTGGGTCTGGGCAGACCAGTGCTCTTCTTGTCCCTTGGACATAGAATGCTGATTTCTTTCCTTTTTTGTTTTAATTAGTGAATATGTGCAATACGTACTAGTTACAGTCATTATTTTTGATCATTTTTGATCCCCTTTACCTCCCTCCCTTATTTCTTTTTTTCTTCCTCCTTTATTTCTGCCTCCACATTTTTGATCATTTTCATCATGTCTCGAATGACTTCCCCCATTCCACTGAGAGATGCCCAGTCCTCCAGCCTCCTTTCAGTACCTGCCTCCCTCATGAAAGTCTCCCTGATGGTTCTGCCTGATCTTTTCCTTGCCCTTTGATCCCCGACACCTCTTCAAGGCCTGTTGCATCACAGTGTTTGGCACTGAGGTATATCTAACCTGTGGTCATTTAAAGAAAATGCCTTTAATTTAAATTTTAAGTGACTTAACTGAGTTATGAGCTTTTAAGCTCAACCATATGAAAAGTGGTTAATTGAGTACTATTCAGTCTTTCAGTCACCAGAGACAAATGTATAGGATGTGGCTCAGTTTCTCAAATGGCTCATATCTAATGGGAGGCATAGAGAATGATCAGAAAATTAAATATACTGTTATAAGTGTTACACAATAGAGATATGCACACAGTCCTATAAGGAGAGGGAAAATGAGTATGAGAAGGGACTATGGAGGAGAAACCCATTACTGAACAGCACCCTGTCTCAAACACTGAGCCAGGGATTTATATGTGCCATCTTATTTAACATTTATAGGAATCTTGCAAGGAGGACATGGAGCAGTGTTTGCCTATCTCCCTAATGAGATTAAGAAAGAAATGATTTATCCAGATCAGAGAGCTTGGTGGGGTCCATGGATCCACTGTCTACAATGATTATACCAAGCACATTTCCATTGTCCTGTCCCAGTAGGGCAGATTGGTGGCCTCTAGCACATCCTTTGGCTTCTTTGACCTTTGCTTTCCTTTCAGTGATTTGGGTCATTTGCAACTTTATTTTTCTGACTATTATTAAAGTAAGACAATAAACAATAGGAAACAAAACAAAAAACTTTTTTGCAATGTGAAGATGTCTTTCATTATTAATTTGCCAAGTTTGAAAGAGTGAGCTAACAGTTTTATTAACTTGTCATTTGTTTGGTAGCCAGGTACAATCATTGGAAATTCAACACATGTTGAAATATTTCATCAAACCTAGTTACAAAGCAGTATGTTTTCTCAATGACTTCATTATAAAACCTCTTTGTTTTTCAGATAGAATTTTTCTTTCCTTCCAAACTGAAGGCTCAGCTATGCTTCTGACAGGAAGGAAGGGAATATGGAACAAAGGAAGGAAGGAAAGGAGAAAAGAAGGGAGAAAAGAAGGACGATGGGCCACTGCAAGGCTTTCTGGGAGCAACAGGCTACCAGTAGCTTTGGGTCCAGTGGAGAGAGTGAACAGCCCAGGCTGTCTGCTTGGAGCCATCTGAAGTCTTGTGCTCAGCCCCTCAGGTCAGAGGGGAGCCCCTCCTTACAAAACAGCTCCTCTGTTTCTGTGCTGTGGTCCTCAGCTTTTGTCTTCTTCTTTTGTCTGGAATTAAAAATGTCCAGTGCCATTTATCTTAATGATCTTGTTGGTGGAAATGAGTGTCTTTAACCCACTGATGGGCCATTCCATTTAAAATGTTTCTTTCCAACTCTGTCTTCCAGGATTCTCTCTAACAAACCCAGTGTCTCATAGCTTCCAGTTACGGTATGATCCTAGACCTCTCTTTTTGTTATATTCTTTCCACCTTTGGGTCCACCTCCTTCCATTTTTGACCTTCTTCAAAACCCAACTTATCCAAGCCATGGCTGTTCTCAACTGAAATCTATCTCTCTTTCTTTGTTATTAACATCTATATGTAGAAGGACTTAGATTACATCTGTATCCTGCTCTGTCTACCTCCTGAACCTCAGTTTCCTCTCCTATTATACAAGGAACCTCTTTCATACCTTTGGGACTTTGCCTGTTACTTTCTCTGTCAAAAGAAGTCTCCTCCTCTGATTTACTTGGCTAACTAATTCTTCAGGACTCAGAAGTCACTTCTTCCTGAAAACCTTGTTTTACCTTTTAAGTTGATATTAGATGACCTCCCTTCTTCTATATTTCTCTTGTTACTACTTCCCATTACATTTTAATTACATGCTTCTAGACTTCTCAAGACTATTTTACCAGGTCTAGCCTACAGATTAAGTCATCAACAAATGCTGAGAAAAGATGCACTATTAATCATATGTTTGATGCACCAGTGATACAGTAGAAACTCAAGAAATTATAGTTTTTATCACTTTCCTTGTATGTTAGTGTACCAGCTCCACAGTCAGTGTAATTTGTTTACACCTCTCTACTTGTTTTCTCTTTCTTAATACACTAATCTACTTGATTTTTATACATTTTAAGAGCTAGATCCAATACTTCGTTTTCTGTGTGTCCCTCATAAGACATGACACACAATACCGTACACACAAAAGATACTTGAAATGTGTTGGATCAAACCATGATGAACATCACCCTGGAATGGTCTACATTCAAGCCTTCACTGTAGGACAGCATTTTACCTACCTTCTCAGGTATCATAATAGAGAACTAATTTTCCTTTAAAAAGTTTTCTATTTTGACAAGAGCTTCTCAGTAAGTGTTTGTGGAACAAACAGATGATGAATGCATGTACTGAATTCTGAGTTGATCCCATGAAGACAGAGTGACGCCCATTCGTCATCTTGCCTCTCACTGAACCTTGCATGTTTTTCTCATTGTCTGTTTCATGGTTATCTAGGAAAAAGCAGGTAAGAAGATACAGTTCTCTCACTGAGAGATGAGGGTGTCAGAACAACAGCCAGACAGACCAGGGATGGGAGATGAGGGCAGCGTAGAGGGCTGGGTCTGTTTTGTTCTGCCTTGCTCTGCCAGGCAGGCCTTGGCTTGTCCTGGGGTTCCCTTACCACGGGTGTCCCCTGTGCCCCTCCAGCTCGGCTGATCTGCCTGGGATGCTGACAGATGGAGGGTGGGCAGTGCTATAGTGATACCAGGAGAAGCACTTGCTTATTTCATAAGTAGATTTATTTATTTATTTATTCATTTATTTATTTTTTTCATAAGTAGATTTAAAAGCATAATGAGGCCTCATTGGTGGCTATCAGTCTACCATTGATCAATCCTGTTTGGCTGGAAGGAAGTCAGGTCCCATGGGACCTTGAAACACTGGTTTGTTCTCTTTTGCCTATTAGTCCTGCTACATAAAGGAAGTGGAGTTACATTGGGAAGTTGTTTGTTGCAGTCATGTTTGGGAGTTGTTTGGGATCAGGAAAGGCTGTGAATAGGCAACACGTCAGCTGTCAATGTCTTTATGTTTGTCCTCCCAGTTCTAAATATGATGGGAGCAGGTAGGAAGGTCAGCATGCCAACACTCTCTTCTTTTTCCCTGCATATTCCATTGGTAGGAGGGCTCCCTAGCTGCAGCCCTACTTCTTAGGCATCCCCACAGGGAAGCTGTGATGACCAACCCTTTGAAATGAAAGGAGGAGGTAGATGGCTTCCTGCACCTGCTCTGGCCTGTGGTAGCGATTTCCCCTCTCATCCTCTCAGCTGAGGCTACAGGGCACAATGGGTATTTTTAGACTGTTGGAATGACACAGTTGGATTGAATTCATATTTGGAAAGGAAGCCTCATGGAAAACACTTGTGGGGTACCTTGAGAGGAGACAGCTTGGATCTCATTTCAAGATCAGCTATGCATCTCCTCCATCACACCACTTCCTCAAAGTTAAAGGCATCCCAAAGTCTTTGGACTCCATGATTCTGAATTCATAGACTTTATTGGTGAGCAACTTTGAGATGTTAATGTTTCTGTCTCAGTCTCCTTTTGTGGAGTGAAGAACGAGTGAATGAATGAATGAGTGAATCTATCTATCTATCTACCTATCTATCTATCATCTCTAGTTTTAGTTCTAATGCCTGTATGCTTTCCTACTCCTGTAATTGTGGGCTGATTTATATGGAAATGTTGCGGGTTTCCAGCGTCTTATTTTATGATGAGCTATTTATAACTTGGGTCTGCCAATGTGTATCTTTTCCAAATTGTGTGTGTGTGTGTGTGTGTGTGTGTGAGAGTATTTGCATGTTTATATGTTGATCTTTAATGTCTTGAGAGACAGAGGAGATCATGATGGTACTCAAAATGCCCAGTTTGGATCTAGGCTTTGCTACTTACTAGTAATTTTGCCTTCAAAAATGGCTTAACCTCTTTGTGATTTGGTTTTCTATTTCATAAACTAAAGATAATAATAGTGCCTACTTCTTAGCATTGTTATAGGATTTAATGAATTTATATAGCAAGTATTTAGAACAATGTTACTATTGTGGGAGGTGGTTGAGGAATGTAATAATGAAGGTTTTACTCTCAAGAGCTCATTTTGCAGTGTACAAACATCTTTACCTTATGCATGAAACATTCCATTTTTACACTCAGAGAATACCATCTAAAGTCTCCCTCACTCCTTAATTTTCTTTCTAGCAAGAGCAAAGGAAAAGATTTACCTACCCTCTCTTTCCTAGGCAAACTTTTCCGCAAAACAGTCAAAGAGTAGATATAAGAAAGTTTTTTTTTTTTAAACAAAACCATTTCTGCTAATAAATTAAGGGGGGAAACTTGAGTTAGAATATTGTTATTTTATAATCCATACTGATAACAGATACAAGTAGTGGTCATCTATAGAGATAAAACCATTCAGTAATGTGCTATTGGAAAATATCATGAAGGGTGGATTTAGCTGCTAATACTGAAACTCAGTGATCAATCATAACATCACATAAACAGAGGTGGTCATACATTAGCTACATTCTGATGGAACAGCACCACATTATAAAAACTGCCAAAAAAATAACTTGAATGTTATCAAATCACTAAATGTACCTATTGCTTCAGGAAATACAGGAGATAGATGAGCATACTATACCAGCAGGTGTGTACAGGGCAAAATCTAGAATGTGGAAAACTCTACCAAAAGCATTGCATATAACTTCAACAAATAAAATTGAGAGAAATCAGGAATTTATGATCACCCTGCCTATTTTGCCCCCGATACACACTCAACTGGGTTTGGTAGTTGTTCATGCTTTTATCTTCCCTTCCATATGGCCAGTGTGGTATTAGGAGTATGCCTTAATTGGGATAGCAACTAGGACTTTTAAAAGTAGCAGAGAAAAGAGATAGCAGGAAAGGGGCAGGAACAGAGGAAAGGGGAATAGAAAAAAAGATTTGAGGAAAAAAATGGAAACAGATCTTTTCAAATGGGAAGGGCACTAAGAATTGGAAAGAGCAGAGAGGGATGGGAGGATTAGGGCATGAAAGAAGAATTAAGATGTGTTATGTGTTATGGACATGTACCAACTTCCCACAATGATTATAATCATAAAATGATTATGACCTGCAAACATGTACTAATAAAAACGTGAGCATAGGAACTATGAAGACATAGAAAATATGTTTCTAATATAGTAACACAAATTATATGAAACAAACTAAAGTTTCTATTCTTCCCCATTCCCAACTTTTGGGCTTCTCTTCATTCAAAGGAGATCGATGGGGATTGGGAAAGAGGCATTTTTCATGGTGCCATCTTTTCTAGAATGTTTAGACAGAATCATTCTTAGCTAATCCAGAAAGTTTTTAAAAAGAACACCAGCCCAGGAAAAGGTGAATGTGTTGTTTGCATGTCAGGGTGACCATGAGTCCCAAGGTTTGGAAAATTGAGGTGTTCTCCAGAACATAAGATTTCTCATTAAAAACAGAAAAGTATTACAAGACAAACTGGTCCTCCAACAGTCAGACCAAAGAAACACTTCTTAAAAAGAATATAGGCCGAGTTGTGTGGGTTGAAAAAATTATTGTATCATTTGCAACAAGTCAGCTTTCTTCAGGAATAAGAGTAATTGCTATGGTCATGTCTGTTTGCTCTTGGGTAATTAACCTAGCCACAGCCAGAGCTGGTTGGGAGATTGACCTAGATTCGGGGTTCTCCAATTTATGGCCTGCTTGCCATGGTGCTCTACTTCAGAGTTAACAGTAAACCATGCAAAAACAAAAATCTTCAAACACACTTGCCTATGGCCTTATGGTTTCAAAACAACAGCATCAATATTAATTCCAACAATATAATTACAAAAAGAGTTTTTGGTCCCTTTACATTGTCTTTCTTTACAGGGATGTACAGTACGTCCAAGTATCCAGAGGCTAAAAGTCAACGAAAATAATTCTCTGAGTGGTGAAGTACTAACTCCAAACACAGTTAGCTTCGCTTGCTGTATTTTGCTTTTATTTTTAGGCCTTCTCATTTTGAAAATTTAAGAACATTTTGTCATGGGACCCCTGCTTTATAAGATGAAGGTAGTGCTAGGTGTGGTGGCTCATGTCTGTAATCCTGACACTCAGGAGGCTGAGGCAGGAGGATCACTGCAAGTTTGAGGCCAGCCTGGGCTACATAGTGGGATCAAGGCCAGCCTGAACTACATAGTGAGACCCTGTTAAAAAAAAAAAAAAAGAGATGACAACAGGGAGGGAAATCGTTAGCTTGTTTGGAGGAAATGTTAGATTTTTGCCCTTCCACCCAAAATTAACACAAAGTTTACTTTGTGTTTGCAAGATGGATGCAGATTTTTTTCCTTTTTATAGGAACCAAGTAAGTAGGAAAGATTTGAACTCTAGAAATGAGAATTATGATTCATATAGAACACCAAAAATTTATGGGTTCTGTGGAATGGCATCATGGGCTGTCAGACTTTATCTAAAACTTCACTGGTACGTGTGTACATTTTTCTAGCTAGAGTTTCCATAACTTTAACCAGAAAACCAGGTGAAAAAGGAAACTTTATTCCAGAAGAGAGGAATTGACGTCTTAGGGTGCTGAACAGCAAAAGGAGAGACAAACAGAAGTACTGTTCACCAATACTCAGAGAAACAAACATTCCAAATAAAGATTAAAACTCATCTTAGAGAGCCGGAAGACAAAAGGAGAGATCAACAGAAGTGTCTTCGGTCAAGAATCAGGAGAACAAATGCACTCTTGCCACATATACTACATGTCATTGATTCTGACACCTGATGGCACTTTAGAGCAAATGAAATAAAGATATCTTTATGGGTTTTTTTTTTCATCTTATATTCCTGAGTTTCTCAGCAAGAAAGCCTAGATGTCACATGAAGCATCATAATACTCTAAGAAAAAAGCCTTTGGATTCAGGACCAGAGAACCTAGAATTCCTGGCCCTGCTGTTTTTGAGCTGTGTGAGTGTTAGCAAATCATATTCCATTTCTAGGTTCATTTTCACATTTGAAGAATGAAAAGGTGGAATCAGCTGGTATCTCAAGGCATCTGGAAGGGGAAGGGGGTGAGATGTGGCTGAGGTTCCTCAGGCCCCTCATTCCTTCAACCTAGAACACTTCCGCATTATGAGTTCTACAAAGAGGACTTGCTTTTAAATTTTTATTGGAAGAACTGTTACTGTTATTAGGAAAACAAAATGATTGTAAAACCATTCAAGTGGCATTTATAACTGCTGCTGTGTGTCTGAAGAGTTTATGTACTTGCCACCAGATTTTTGTACTTTTTGCAGTGCCAATTGTCCTTAGTGTTTGAGAGATCATGAATCAGAGTGATTAGAAGGTCAGACTGCATCAGAGTCATACCCACTTAGCCATTCATACTATGTCCTACATGTAGGTCTGGGAAGGTTTCTCAGAGAAAATGACATTTGAACTGAACTTTGAGAGAAGAAGAGAATGAGCTCAGGTTGGAGGGTGGGAGGGAACAGGACTTCTCAACCAGGGGAATGGCAAACATGAAGAGTGCCCTCAGAAATAATGACATGTAAGATAAGGCAAAAATTAAACAAATCATCATTGCTATTGCTTCTTAAGTGGAAGGTACTTAATAAAGCACTTCAATGTATTATTTCTTGTAGTTCATTTAGTCCTTAAATGACTGTGCAAGAGAAATTTTATTACTGTCCCTATTTTATAGATGAGAAAAAGGAAAGCACAGAGAGGGGAAGTATCTTGGCAGAGATGCTAAGGGGGTTAGCTCGAGTCAGAACTCTAGGAGCCCATCTTCTTCATCCAGTGCCCTCATCAGTGAGGAGGTTGGTCAATCAGGTTATGGGAAATGAGGACCACTGCGCATATGCCAACTGTGAAAATCATCCTGGTATTTCCTATTAGGCAGAATTTCTCTCTCTTTTTCTTTTTCTTTTTTTTCCTATTAGGCAGAATTTCTCAACTGAAGCACTGCTGATACTTCAGGATGGATAATCTCTGGTTCTGCAGGGCAGTTTTTTTTTTTTTTTTTTTTTTTTTTTTTTTTTTTTTTTTTTTTTTTTTTTTTTTTTTTTTGTGCCGGGGATTGAACTCACGGCCTTGTGCTTACGAGGCAAGCACTGTAACCACTGAGCTAAATCCCCAGCCCCTGCAGGGCAGTTTTGTGCATTGTTTAGCAGCATCCTTGGTCTCTTCATACTAGATGCCAGTCATACTTCCTCCTTGACATATGTCAAACAAACATGTTTGCAGACATTTCTAAATGTGCCTTGGAAGGCAGAATTTCCTCCAGCTGGGAACGGATGTAGCCACGCACACGCAAGGCACTAGTCTGCTGCTCTGCACAGGCTCAGCTGAAGCCAGGAGAAATTCCCTCTGCTGTGTACAAAATCGTCTTCAGCAAACTCTCAGCTTTGAAACTGTTCTTGGCAGCTGGGATCTTGATTTCCCCAAGGTGACTCACACAGTCCTGGTCTGTGGGAGTCGGTTGGTTATCTGTTCTGACAAGGCCCCCAGTGTGTCTGAGGGAGGTGCGGCTCTGATCATCAAAGCAGGTCGAATGCACAATTACATCTCTGCATTGTGCTTGCCAAAGCGTGACAACTGAAACACTTTGCTCCAAGGCTCATTCTGTTCTGACCAGCATCAGAAGTCCTGGACCTTAAACTGAGTAGTGAAATTGATTATATATATTCCTTTTGCCACAAGCCTACCAGGCTGGGTACCTATTCATCGTTTCATTTTGTGAGCCCACCTCCACAGATGACAGTTATGTAGTCTTCTTAAGGACACGTTCTGTGGTGAGTGGGCTTTCCAAGGTAATTTTGGGTGGTGCAGCCTGCAAGACTGGCATTGCTTCCTCAGAGCTTCCTCAGAGCAGTCCTGTGTAGAGTCAGCAGGAGTTTTCAAGGAGTTTAGGGGCTGGACTACAGAAGTCAAATCCTCCAGAGGACAAGCAGGGAGGACCCATGTGGCAGGCCAAACTTCACAATTGGAAGAATAGGAGGAAGGATTTTCCAAATAGAAGTACCAAAAGTAGATCCTGAGGGCTGGGGATTTAGCTCAGTGGTTAAAGTGCTTGCCTTGCAAGCACAAGGACCCGAGTTTGATCCCCAGCACCAAAAAAAAAAAAAAAAAAAAAAAAAAAAAAAAAAAAAAAAAAAAAAAAAAAAAGTAGATCCTGAAACTGGAAGGTTGGGCCATTTCCTTGGACAGGGGAAATAAGAGGAAGGGGAAGGAGTCAGGAGTAACGGAGCACAGCAGTCGGTACTGGGAGGTGTTTGTCAAACAAACATTTAATGAGCTGTGGGCTGGGTGCTGCACTGCACATCCTCAAAGCAAATGGGTGATGCAGGCTCTACCATCTGGAAATAGTGGTGGAGTTGGTTTCAGAGTCACACGGCTGAGATGTGGATGCCAGGTGAGACCTCGGGACTGTCTGACCTCAGACTTAGCCAGTGAATTACTGAAGTCTGTACCACTCTTGGAACTGTGTCTGCCTCTAGCTCTGGGGCCTGGAAGGTCAGGCAAGCTTTGAGGTGTCAGAAAGAAGGAGCACCTCTAAATTATTTTACTTGTCCTCCCAGAAGTGGAGCCAAGCAGGAAGAGGAAGAATCTGTTGCTGAAGCTCAGTGATGGATTGTCAGTTTATATGCCTTCTGAGAAAGACACAGGTAAGATGCTGAATCCCTGAAGCCCTGTCCCATTGCCTACTCCACAGGATGTGTTGGTTTGCTAGGACAGCTGTATCAAACCATCCTGCACTGCACGGGTTAAACAACAGAAACTGATTATCACACAGCTCTGGAGGCTGGACGTCCAGGAGAAGATATCTGCAGGGCTGGTTCCTTTTGAAGGCTGCGAGCAAACATCTATTCCTGTTTCTCCCACTTCTGATGGTTTTGCTGGCAGTCTTTGGCATCCCTTGGCTTGTAGATTTGTCATCCTGATCTCTGGCTGCTTCTTCACAGTGTTCTCCCTGTGGGCATGTCCTTCCATGTCTAAATTTCCAAGGATACCAGACATACTGGATTAGGCCCCATCCAAATGGCCTTGTGTTAGCTTGATTGTCTGCAGAGCAATATGCTCAAGCAATATGTTGCTCACAGGGAATTAGGGCATCAACTGAACCACAGTGGGGAGCACCCCAGGAAGTGGGTGCCAGCTTTGGCTCTGGTCCTAGCTCCTCTGTGAGTCAGGTTGGCCGTGTGAGGTTAGTGAAGCTGCTGTGTGCCCTAAGAGACTCTGAATGGCGGCTGCTCCAGCGGTTTCCTGTGACTTCTCCTGTCTATCCACCCCGCTTACCCTGTATGATCTTTCAGATATCAGTGAGTGGAAAAAACATAAGAGCGCATAGGTCTGGCAGCACTGGAAGAAAACATGGGGAAGAGAGCAAGGAAAGTATTATTTATAATTCCTCTCTTCTCTGTAATGCCATCTTGGCTTCTGACCACTTTGTGAGCTCAAAGCTCCCCTTTCTTTTTGTCATGGACATTTCCCTTTAAAAAAAATTAGGAATCATTCAATTGACTATAGCACATCTGTCTTATCCAACATGGTATGCTGAGATATTTGGATATCATCTGATCAGTTGGCTGCCTCCTATTGGCTGAAACTTAACTGTCTGAAATTGCCTGAAACCCAGCTATTAAATTAGGTTTTAGTTCCTTGACCTTGCTAAGTTAGGCTGAAGTTTGTTACATTGGAATTCAAAGTAGTGAGATAGTCTGAGGCCAATGGTCTCATGCTTATCGGATTTTTTTTTTTTTTTTTTTTTTGTGGTGCCGGGGATCGAACTCAGGCCCTTGTGCTTGCAAGGCAAGCACTCTAATCACTGAGCTAAATCCCCAGCCTGCTTATCGGATTTAACTGATGCAGCTAGTTTTTCAAGTCTTCTGTTTCACTGCTGAAATTGTTCACTTTGTTCTGTCTATTGGTGACAATGGAACATTAAAGTCCTCATCCATTATGGCTCTCTTTAATTTGGTTGGCTTTCTTTATCATATATTTTGGAACTCTGTGATTAGGTTCATAAATAATTATGATAAATATGTCTTCCCAGTGGATTAACCTTTTAATCACGATGAATGTTCTGCATTTTATCTAATTCTACACATTTTTGCCTCAAGGTCTAATTTGTCTGATCTTAGTGTAACTACTTCAAGGCTGTTTGCATGGTACACCTCCCCCTGCCCCATTTTTAAACATTTAAACTATTTGTGTCTCATTTGCATCTATTGTATTTTCTCTCCCTTATCCTGTTTATATAGTGAATTACATTTATTGATTTTGGAATGTGACATTGATCTTACATTCATAGTACAAATCTCATTAATTCATATTGAGTCATCTTTTCTGGTGATTGCTGCATTCAACATGCTGCTCAACTTGGTAGTTTTCTAGTTCAGGGTAATGCTGGTTTCATACAGTGGATTGAGAAGTATTCTCACTCCTCTATGTTTTAAGAGTATGTGTGTAATATCGGTATTATTTTTTTCTAAAGGTTTGGTGCAATTAACCACTGAATCGGGAATCCCCTGTTTCCCAATGTTTTTAATTGAAAACTTAATGGCTTTAAGAGATATACAGCTATGTTTTGATTTTTGTCTTTCTACTTGTGTGAGGTTTAGAAACTTTATTACTTCAGGTTTAATCATTTGATGAATTTGTTAATTTCACACAGGTTTTCAAATTTGTTTATGACATTCTACTGATGTCTGTTTAATGTACAGAGGATATTCAATGACATCCAGTTTTAGTTTTGATATTATTTTCTTTTACCCTCCATCAGTCTAGCTAGAGTTTTATCATTAGTATTGATCTTTTAAACAACCACCTTATGGTTTTATTGATTTTTTTCTTTATTGTTTGTTTGCTTTTCATTTCATTGATTTACACTTTTTTTTATTACTTCTTTGTACTTTGGGTGTTAGTTCTTATTTTTCTGGTTTCTTAAGGTGGAAGCTAAGATAACTGAATTTGGATATTCAAAGAATTGGCAGTGTGAGCATTTAATACTATAGAATTTCCTCTGAGAACTGCTTTATTTGTGTCTCATAAATTTTGCTATGGTGTGTTTCATTTATTTTGAAATATTTTCTAATTTCCCTTGTCAATTTTTCTTTGAAATACAGGGTATTTTGAAAAATTTCCCCAGATATATAGGATCTTCTTTATATCTTTCTGTTTTTGAATTTTAGTTTCATTCTGTTGTTGTCAGAAAAAATGGGTCATATGATTTCCATCCTTTGAAATGTATTGACATTCGTTTTATGGTAAGTCTATGCTGTATTGTAGTGAATTTTCCATGGGCATGGAAAAGTATCTGGTGGCTGAGGTGTAGCTCAGAGGCAGACTGCTTGACTAGCATTGAGAGGCCCTGGGATCTATCCCCAGCAACAGGAGAAAAAGTATCTAGATTCTGTTGTTTGGTTGCTTGCATTATAGATGTCAGTTAGATAAAGTTGGAGGTGGTTCCTTTAAGTTTTCTATAACCCTATTGTGTTTAATTCATTCACCTATTAGAAGGAGAATGTTGACATTTCTAACCATAAGTGGAAATTTGTCAATTTATTTTTTCAGTTCTATGAATTTTTACTTCATGTATTTTGATACTCTGCTACTCCCTGTCTGTACATTTAGGATTATTAGGATCTGATAAAATGAAACTTTCATTATGATAAAATGTCTTTTATCACAAGGACTAGTAGTATTCCTTGCTCGTATAGTCTTCTTTGATAGGAATATAGCTACTCTAGTTTTCTTATTAAAATATCCATTGTATATATTTTCTATTCTTTTCATTTATAATGTAAGAATCATTCAACAGATTCTGTTTACCCCTAGGTTTTGTACTATTGTTGTATGTTACAAAATGTATGACACATTTTTCTTATTTTTTAAAACAATTTTCTTTCAAAAAATCAAAATGCAAGAAAAAGCTTTCTCCATTTTACATAGATAGCTATCATTGTTTTGAATTCTTTTGAGTAGATCCAAATATCCATATCATTTTCTTTTTGGCCAAAGAATTTTCTTTCACATTTCTTTAGAGATCGCACAGCTAAACTTTTAGTTTTTGCTTATCTGAAAACATTATAAATTACTCTTCACTTTTGAAAGATATTTTCACTAGATATAGAATAGCATTTTTCTCTTTCAGGACTTTAATGATGCTTTATTGTCTTTTATCTTCCACTGTTTGTGATATGAAATTGCAGTCATTCTTATCTCTGTTTTTCTAAATGCAATGTGTCATTTTTAAGAATGGCTTCTTTTAAGATTTTTCCCTTTATCTTTGGCTTATAGCAATTTGATCATCATGTGTTTTGGTAAGGTTTTCTTTGTTTTTGTTTTGCTTTGTACTTGAACTTTTTGACCGTATATGTTTGTGGATTTAAAAAATCATATTGAATACAGTTGTAAGCATTATTTCTTTAAATACGCTTGTCTGCCTTTCATCTCCCCTTCTTACCAACTCCAGTTGCGTTAGACACTTGATACTATTCCTGTGTTATTGTGGCTCTGTCAATTTTTTTCTGTCTCTTTTTTCCTTTGTGCTTAAGTTTGAGTAGCTCCTATTGCTATGTTTTCAGATGACACTGATGTTTTTTCTCCTGTGACGTCCAATCTGTTATTATTTTCATGCTGTAAAGTTTTCATTTCAATATTTTTTTTAGTTATAGAAAATTCCTTTTTATGTCTTCTTTAATTTCCTTCCTTATCATTTTCATATTTTTTTCTAAACCTCCAATATGTTTCTATTACTTACTTTAAAATGCTTGTCTGGTAATTCCACTTTCTCTGTCACTCCTGAGACAAAGAGATTTCCGCCTGTGATCAGAAATATTCAGTTTGTGGGAGGCCTCTCTGTATCTGTTGGTAGTGCATTTGCTGTCACGTGACAGAAAAAGGAGCAGTGGTACCATAAGGATACGGTGGTTTGTGTCATAAAAGTATCTCCAGGTAAGCAATTGCTGGTTCTGATTCAACAGCTTCTTAATATAAAGATTACTTTAATTCCTTTTGTTGTTTTTCTTATGAGGCTAATCTCTTTTCCCCCCAAGAAATCTATAAATCTCCAGATCTCATAGTTGTGTTTCAAGTACACGAAATGCCATACCTAAAATTCATTTTTTCCCCCACTGGAATCAGAAATTCAACCCAGTGCCTTTCCATGTTACTGACCACGACTGAGTCAAACTTTCCTCGGACTAACTATTTGTTGAGCTGAGTAAAATTACTCTGACTGATTTAATCCCATGAGAACTCTTTTTCCTGGTCTCCTGAATGAATTAATGTTTTGAGAGCAAGAAGATGGATGGAAAATGAAGAAGAGACAGAGAGTGTTGCCCATGTTCTGCAGGGTCAAAAAATCACCATCAAAATGTCATTTGATCTTCATGTTGAAGGATATTTCGTTGGATTTTTTTTGTGGGAGAGTCAAAACAATGTGTGCAATCTAAAATTCTATTGATTTCAAACAAGAATGGGTTTGGAGGCAAATTGTAAGACTTTTTGTAAGACTCTATAGTCTCTGTGGTCTTTCACACATAGAGGCAAATGGGTTCCTGAATTTTATACCAATAGAAGTGTCTGGCAGCAAACACCACAGGGAGAGTTACAGTAAACTGAAAAAAAAAATGGAAATGTAGTTACTAATATAGCTGATGGACACTATTACCTGAAAGCTTGTATTGTGAACTGTGGGACCTTGAGTAACTCAAATTCTCTAAGCCTCAATTTCCTCATCAAATGCCAGAAATAATGTTTGTAGTGGAGCCTTAACAATCATTTGCATTATTATTTCAAGTTTATTATTATTTCTATTTTTTTCTTCAGAAACTAGAAGTAGTAATATAGCTATGGTACAGAGCTATGAGTAGTAGTTCTCAAGGATTTAGGTGTCAGGGCCACTTTAAACCCTTAAAAAATTATGGAAGATCTCAAAGATCGTGCATTCACACTAGCTATAACAGTTGATAGGATATTTGCCGTATTATAGCTGAGAACTAAATATGTACAATTTGTTAAAAATAACAGTAAAAATGCATTGCATGTTAGAATAAGTAAAGTTTTACGTGAAAAATGATGTTTTCAAAAAATACTGAAAGAGTGGCATTGCTTTACATTTCTGCCAATATCTTCTGGTTGCAGGACCTTCCTACATGTTTCTGTATTCAAACTGTTGCAATATCACCTGTCCCTTCAGCTCTGGATAACCCCTGTGAATGTTGAAGAGGAAATAGGAGGGTGCAAATAACACTTTAACATTAAGATGAACACAGTTTTGCTCTTACATGCTCCTCTGAATTATCTCTGGGGTTCTTGGATCGCACTTTGAGAATTGTTGGCTAGGAAAATAGGCCTTTCCCCTTTTGAATAAACAAGGGGAGGATCTTACATGCGTCCAGGTCTCAGTTCTTTCACCTGTAAAGTGGGGATAATAATCTTCCCTGTCTTCTGGGGTGCTCTAATGATTGGAAGTGCTCTTTGTGTAGTGCAAAGTTTGGAAAAACCAGCAAAATCAACCTATTTGTTTCTTTTTCCTTCATAGTTTCCTGTGGAGTACAAAGCACCTTCGGAACATTTTGTTCAAAAAGTTGGAGAGACACGACTCTGGATTTATTGACAGAGGCTCAATATTTGGATAAAAATGACCTTTTTGGGAAGTCACGATTAATGCCTATTGTCCACATCACATAATAAATCATTTTCTTGACTATTATTTCACTTAATTCTTATAACAAACTGATATGGGTTAGGCATATTTATCATTCCCATTTCACACACCAGGTGATTGAGACTCGGAGGTTAAATAACTTGCCCAAAGTCAGAATTTCTAAAGCGAACCTTTATCATCTGACTGACTCCACATAGTGTGCCTTTGAAGTCTCCTCCTTGCCTGCCAGTTCTGATTTTTGCACATTAATATGCATGTAGTGCACCTGCTCCCCGGGAGGCAGCTTTGCCTGGATCAGTTTTTGATGTTGGTGCCTTGAAACTTGTTTTTATTAAGGATGGAAATTTCAGTGAATAGACAGATGGACTTGAAGGCCTGTATGTTGCTTTGGAGATGAAAAGTGCTGGGTAAGTGTTATTACCCATTTTGCTGGTAATTTGATCAAAGAAGCAATAACTATGCAGAACTGACCCTAAGAAAATGAGATCTGAAAGGGAGGCAGTGGCCATCAACTTTGGGCCAGTAGATCTCAGGCTTATTCAAATTTTTTTCTCCTGCAGTTCCTGTAGGCTGATGAGAAAGGTCTTCCTGAGACATTAATAAATTCTGTAGCTGATCCCCATGCAGCAGGGGACTGGGAAGGATGTGTAAATTCAATGTCATTAGCAGAGCAGTAAAGATGAGCACCTGGTGACTACTGGGAGAATCTTGTAGGTAAGAAATTGGGGAATAAAGGTAAAGATGTAATGGTGAACATTAAAGGCTTTCTTGAAAGTTTGGTGCCTGGTACTATTAATAGTTATGGAAGTAGTAATGATAATGATGTAGCCATCTGACACGGATCAAGCATATTCTCTTGGTTAGCTTTGATACCAAAGACTTTGGATATGCCTGTGATGGCTAAATTTAACTGTCAACTTCACTGACTTCAATGCTACCTCCACCTAAGGGAGTAGTTAAGAACACTTTTGGGTGCATCTGATTGGGTCCTGGAGGCATAACATTGGGATTTATATCTGGTTCCTGGCCTCTCCCTCTCTGTGCTCTGCTTCTTGGCCACCATGAAATGAGCAGCTTTACTCTGTCGTGCCTTTCTGCAATGATATTTCTGCCTTACAGCCAGCTGACCATATAGACCATACCCTCTGAAACTATGAGCCAAATTAAACATCTCCTCCTTTAGTTGCAGATGTCAGGTATTTTATACCAGCAACATGAAAGCTCATTAATTCTGAAAATTGGTACTGAGAGTAGTCTTTACTCTGACTGTGCCTGATCATGTGGCTTAGAATTTTTTGGAACTGGTGTATATAGAGGAGTTTAGAAATGCTTGGGAATGCAGGTTAGAAAAGTTCTACAATGCTATAAACACAACTTGATGGACAATTTTGGTTGAAGTTCAGAAGACCAGAATGAACACTGATAGGAATATGGACAGGAAAAGCCAGGCTCATGGGGTGGCTTTGGAAAAGAGGACTAGAGTCAGAACATGTTATACTCCAGCAAAAATTTGATTATATTTTGCCCAGGTTTTGAGATTTTTGTGGTGGCTTGAATTTAAAGGTGGTGGAATAGTTGATCTGTTGGAAGAAATTTTAAAGCAGTCCAATATTCAGGCTGTGAGATAGATACTGCTGGCTTCTGTTAGCTAGGGATAGCAAGAATTGGGAGCTAAGTAAAGCATAAAATCATCTCCAACTTCCTGTGGTGTATACTGCATATTTGCCTGAAAAACTAAAATTTTGGTCATATAAGAAGAATGTATAAAGTCAGGGCCAAAGGAGATGTGGTTTCTGAAGAAATTAGCACCATTAAAAAACAACGACAAAAAATAAACAACAACAAAACCCAGGCACTTTAAATAAGGACAAAAAAGATGCTTTGAGGACACCTCAGGAATCAGCCAAACCCCATTCACTTCAAGCTCAATGGTGCAAAACTGTAATCTTTCATTTGAGAGGAGAGCCACTGGGCTCATTGCTTGAGGAAGGCTGCCTAGGGAATTGATACCCCAGGATTCATTTCACGGTGTTTAGCCATCCAGGTACTCAGAGGATGCCTGCTCCCATGGTCCAAGGGGGCCTGGCTATTGCTCTCATTGATGGAAGACCTTTGTGTTGTCCATATCATGCTGGTAATCATATTGCTAGAGCTGTGAGATCAGGGAGGTTTCCACCCAGATTTCAAGGGAAGGCCTGGATGGCTAGGCAATATTCTCCTGAGAAGGTAGTATGTGAAACAATAGGAAAGAAGATGTAGTGGAGACCCCAAGAGATTGGAGATGACAGGAATGTGAACAGTCTGCTGAAGAAAGCTATAGAACATGAATGGAGCCAGCCCAAGAGAGAGGTTGTGTGAGTGACAACAAGCAAGACCACAGAGGTAGGACTAGCTAAGCTCCCTGAAAGTCACACCTTACTACCCTGTGCCCATGATGCTGGACATAGAGCTGCAGGACTTAATATTTACTCTATTGGGTTTCAGTCTTTCTTTGGTCTGATTCTTTTCTATTCCCCTTTTCCTGCTTTTTGGACTGGAAATATTTACTCCATGCCACTGTACCATGTAACTCAACTTTTGATTTTTATAGGTGTTCACAGATAAGACTTTGCCTTGGGTTTTAGAGGAGACTTTGTCTCAGACTTCTGAATAATGCAGGCACTGTTAAGACTTTGGGGAAAGGATTATTGCATTTTCAGTTGTACATGAGATAGCTGTATTATGTTAGTCAGAATTTTAAACTTGTTATTGCTTTTATTCACAGAATAAGTGTGATTTAAAAAATGTTTTGATGTCAACTTGACAAGGGGTAGAAAGTTAAGCTCATTGATTTGATTGGCTTGCAAGCCACCTAGGGTAAAGAACAGTCCTGGGTGTGTCTGGGAGGGTCATGGAGCTGTGACATTGAGGTCTGTGTCTGGATCTTTCTTCTCTGCTAGTCTTCTGTGTTCTGTGTTCCAGCCTCCCTGAAGTAAGCAGCTTTGCTCTATCGTGCTGTTCTACTACTATGTTCTTGCCTTGGAGCTAGCTGGTCATAAACTGAACCTCTGAAACCAGGAGCCAAATTAAATGTCTCCTCCTTTCATTTTTTGGTGTTGGGTATTTTGTACAAGCAACAGACAAGCTGACTAATATAGCTCTACTTCATTTAATCATTACAAGAACCCTATGAAGGAAGTTATTTTTCTATCCCCACTTACAGGTAAGAAAATTTACCTATTTTTTTAGGTGCTGAGGATCAAACTCAGGGCCTTGCATCTGCTAGGCAAGTGCTCTACCACTGAGCTAAATCCCCAGCCCCCTATGTAAGAAAAATTAATGGTCACAGATCTAATAGTGGTAGTAATAAGATTCAGATCAGCTCTGAGATGTATCCAAACTACTTTGTTTACTGTTTCCTCAAGAGTTTTTGATCTCAGTGGGAAATAAAGTAGATTTTTAGGACATTAATTACTTCCAGAAGTTTGACTATACTAAAGAAACTCTGAGCTTCCTTAGCATATCTTTAATTTGGTATATATATCCATTAGGGTCCCAAATATGAATGAGTTTCTATTATTTTTGATACCTGCTGTTACTTATTATTGTTTCTGGAATAGCATTCAAACCAATCAAGTAAAATTTCATTATTCATTCTGGACAGGTACTGGAAGCCAACAAAGGGGAAACAAGTTTTGGAAACATACCATTGTTCAAGATGATTATCAGGAACCCACTGTTTTCAAAATATGTAAGTGATACAGGGCAAATCTTACCTGGGCCTTATCCTGCTCCCTCAGGGAGTTCACAGGCCAGGGTGATAATTTATGTTTAAGTATTAAGTTAGAAATCGCTGAGTAGCTTAACACTGGAACTAAGCTAAGTGTGGCAGAAATTCAGAGGCAGAGGAGAGGGAGAAAACACAGAGAGCTGCTATTCTATGAAGTGAGGCTTTGGATGAGGGAGCTGGAGGGCTCCTTGGAGTAGACAGAGACTCAGAGAAGGGCCAGGTCCCAATAGTCCCAATTCAGCCCTCTGTCTTGTGTGGCTTTGCGTTGAATCTGATACATACATTATACACACACACACACACACACACACACACACACCCATATATATGTGTGTATATATATACACACACACACCATATATATGTGTATATATATATACACACACACACACAATATATGCATATGCATGTGTTGTGTATATGTGCCTATGTCATATGCACCACTGAATCCCCACAGTGATGCTATGGCTTTTACAGGTTAGAAAACAAGCTTAAACAAGCTTAAAGATTTGGTTAAGGACACTCGCCCCAAGTCACATGGTTGCTAAGTGATGTCCAGAATTTAGATCAATACATTCTGAATCTAAGTCCACCTCTCTTTCCCCTGTGACAGGACTGCCTTTCTTGGCAACTCTATTCTTCCTTAGGCCTCTGCCCTGATTTTGGGAGCTCCACTGCCAGGTCTTTAAATATTCCCTATTGCAAGACTAGACTCACTAGACTAGACTTACTTTCCTCTCCTCACTACAGATACAAGAAGAAGAGTTCTCTGGTGAGTTCTGGCTGCTGCTACAGCATCAGGCCCAGGACTGGATGTACATCTTGACATATGAGCACAGCTTTCTCCATGCTGCCCCCAACCCTGGAACATGTGGGCTCCAGGCTGTCCTCTTTCCTGGCAGTCTGGCAGTCTGCCCCATTCACTGGAGTCCTTGGCACTTGTGAACATGGAAGCAGACTGAGTGCAGCACAGTCAGCTCATCACAGTGTGAGGAGGGGAAAGCCTAAGTTCTTCCTGCCTCTTCAGGAAGATCTTGTATTGCTCTGTTCATAGAGTCACCATTAGCGTGCTGCAACTATGTGTAATGAGGGAATTTTTAGCATCAAAGCTAGACCAATAAGGGAGGTAGTTTTAGTTGAGGGAAGGAGTGACTTTGGCTCCTTTTGGCTCATATGCACACTTTCTACCAGGATAGCCCTTTTTTTGGAGCTTGGGAGATGGTTCGGAGAAGCTCTGGAGAGGAGTGAGGAACTGGTTATGGTGGAAGCACAGCCCACAAGAATCTCTCAGTCCAGGGGATCAGGAGAGGAGAGCTCTTAATGACCTTCAGTGGCACTGATTTTCATGAGAGACATTTATCAGAGGTGTGTGTACTGGTTAGAGCTCTGACAGCTGTAACATAAATCCCATTCAACATTGCCTATACAATAAAAAATATATATCTTATTGGACAGGAAGGTCAGACTTGAGGTGGGTTTTGGATATGGAATTGAGGGATCTACCTCTTCTGTATGATTTTTCTTTGTGTATGTGAGCATTGTATTCCCCCAAGTTGTTGGTTTCCTTCAAGTCCTGGACAGCTTTCTATGGTCATGGAGAAAGAGAGAGGGAGAAGGAGTAGGGAGGAGAGGAGAAGAGAGGAGAAGAAAAGGGGAGGGATGGGGAAAGGAGAAGAGAAGGAAGAGGAGGATAAAAAGAAGGGGAAAGGAAAGAGGGAGGAGAAAGAGAGAGGTGGAGGAGAAAAAAAAGGAAGTGAGGGAGCAACAATCAGGAAAGAGTGGAAAACCCCTCCCCTAAACAGACTTATAGTCCTACATAGGTCACTTGTCAACCCCAAGAGACACTGGGGAGACAGGAGAATGGAAGGTGCCATTTGACTTAGATTACTTAGGATCTGAGGCTGGTACTGAGACAGACACCCTAACAAAATTGGAGTTCTGAAGGTGTAGGTATTGTGTAAGCTATCCAGTGTCAGTCCTGGTCTGCTAAATGCTGGCACTGTGTCAGATCCCATGATCTTCAGGGCCATTAGAGACACTTATTTGGGCTCCATCATTCAGGTCTGTGAGTGGCAGTGGAGAAGATGAGGAGAGTGGAGCTCTTGTGCTCGTGTGCGCGTGTGTGTGTATTTACTTGTAATGTAACATATAATTTGATGTATATGTTAGTGTTCCTAATATTTTTATTTGGTTCCAAAAAGGAATATACTAGTCCCTTGGGTAAATCAAGTATTTCCCAGAGTATACTGTAAGGGAAATGTCTACATGGGACTTTACATGCAAATCACATTCAAATTTATCACCAAATGACAGAGCAAAATTTCTAATAAAACCTTCACTTTCAGCAAAAGCACTTATGCATTTTATTAGATGACTTCGTGTGGTGTTTGTTGATAGCCCCTGAAGCACAGGATGAAAGCACAGCTCAAAGAGTGTGTCTCTAGCTCCACTGAAGGAAGGGAGGTCCAGACTCAGCCTCTCGGATGGGAGTTGGCTCCAAGTAGGAGGTCCACATAAATTTTTCTTCAAACATTTTAATCTAAGTCTGCTAACAAAAGAGGACAGAAGATTTATATGTGAGGTGGTTTTGGAAGTTAGTAATACAGGTGGATCTAGGTGAATAGCATGACATTCCTTTGAAGTTTTGTATTTTAAATTCAAATTTCACATACATTTGCATTATACTCATTGGTAGATCTTGTGTATTCTAATATAAAGATGCGGCTTTTCTACAAATCTCTGCATAAGAAAGATGGTTCGGGAGGATGCATCAAACTTGAGCAATGGTTTAGTAGGGACCTGACACATGGAAGGACTCCTCTTACCACAGTTCTCCCAAGTTGTGACATTCTAGAACTACCGTCATCTGTTTTTCCATGGCTAGGCAAGATTTCCACTTTTCATAAAGTTTAGTATCTTTGAAATACAATAAATTTAAAACCAAATGTATCTTTTAGTCTCATAGCAAGGTCTAGAATTTATGAAATAAAAGTCTCAAGTCATGTTATTTAATTTACTATATTTATTATGATTAACACAAAATATCACAGTTGGGGGTACCAATAGGGACTCAAATTCCACTCTAGGAAATACTTCACTCCCTAAATTAAGAAGCATAGATTAAGAGCAGTACCTCTCAAACTTTATTGCAAATAGAAATCACTAAAAGAACCAATAAATTGTGTATTTTTGGCCCTCCATCTCAGTGGGTCTGATCAGTAGGTATCTTGGTCACTTTCCTTGTTGCTGCAACACAATGCCTGATACCTACAACTCACATTTTTAGTTCATATTTGGCCAGCTCCAAGGTAGGAAGGCATGGTGGAAGGGTCTGATGGAGGAAAGTTGCTCATCTTATGGCAGAAAGAGTAAAGGAAGGCGATAGGGAGATAAACCCTTCCAAGTCACACCCCCATTGGCCCACCTCTTCTGACCAGACCCTAACTCCTAACAACAAGTAGGCTAGAATACTCTCATAATCCAATCACTTTCCAAAAGCCCCATCTACAAGTGCACAAGGCCCTTGGGGGACAGCTAGACACAAACAGTAATAGTAGGACCTAGGTAGGCCTAGAAATCTGTGTGTTTACAGTCACTCCAGATGATTTTGATGTAGGTTGGTTCTCGAAAAGTATTAAGAACACTGACCTAGGTGAAAAGATGGACGACTTGTGTTATGGTTTAGATGTGACGTGTCCCTCAAAAATCTCTTGTTCAGAGGTGGGACTTTTCGAAGATGATTGGTTCATGAGGACACTATTCCTCAATGGATTGGTCCATCGATGAGTTCGTAGCTGACTGTGCTGTTGTTCAAAGGAGGGGCTTGGTTGGATGGGGTGGGTCACTGGGAACCTACTTTGGGCATATAGTTCCCTCCCGGCTCCTCCCTTTTCTCTCTGCTTTCTAGCTGCTGTGAGGTGAACATCTTTCCTCTGCTATGTCCATCTGCCATGGTGTTTCTGCCTTGGATCAGAGTCACCATGTACTGTGACCCAAAATAAACATATCCTCCTTTAATTGCAGGTTTTGGGTATTTTATTCCAGCAATGAGAAAGCTGACTAATAGAGTTTGTCATTTAAACAATCTTCCACAAATCCCTCTTCTTCTGGCCAGTTTTTTTTTTAATAGGGAGAAAATTTAAACAACCACAAAAAAAGAGTATTACATCACATGCCGATCACTTCTCTCTGGTTGGTTGGACTTTTTCTCCTTTAGGGTAGGAAATCTGTTTGGAGGTTATTCATTCTCTTCCCTACTCTATGGCTTAGGGTATAAAGTCTGTAGTCTGCATTACGTACCATTTCTCAAGAGATTTAACATCAAGCTTTTGCAATTCTCTCTAACACAACCAGGTAACCAAATCC
Source organism: Hystrix cristata (assembly GCA_004026905.1). Taxonomy (NCBI): domain Eukaryota; kingdom Metazoa; phylum Chordata; class Mammalia; order Rodentia; family Hystricidae; genus Hystrix; species Hystrix cristata. Next base: position 17,246 of record PVJO010015902.1, on the reverse strand, counting down.
TCGAATATTTTCTGCTAGAAGAGAAAGCTTTCAAATTTGAGAATTTGACTTTTCTATCTTTTGTTCATGAGCCTCGTGCATATAGAAGCCCTTTGCTCCAGAAAGATCTCTGAAAATATTGCTGCTCAGCATTTAGTATGTCGCATCTTTTTTCTTTTCTCTCCTATTTGCTGGTAGACTGTGCTGCCATTAGTCTTGGCATATTCCTGTCCCTGTACCTCACTGGTCTGTGGCAATTGTCCATTTTTTTACCATCTATGATCATAATGAAGATGAAGATAATGAATGCTTTTTTAATTCCTTCTATTTCTGGGTCTTAATACAGTGTCATGCATACTGTGGCTGTAAAAATTACATTATCTACTCATTGAATAATACACACTGCCTTTTGTTTAGTTCATTTCAGTGACCATTTCTTTTGTATTTATTGCATTGTCAACTATTTTGAAGGCTGATTTATCTCTTCAATTAATCACAAAGTCCCTAAAGTCAGAGCAACTCTTAACAAATTTATCTTCCTTTAATAGTTGGTACAGAGTCAGGTATACATAAATACTTGTTTAGTGGATGATTGAAATTACATCTCTCCTTTTGAAAGAAAATAAGCACATGCAGTTTACAGTGGCATCCTAATTTAGTTCTTTAGGTAGGTCATGTTGACTTTGATATATCTCATGTTCTCATCCTCATTGGTGTTTAGTTACTAGATATTTGTCAGATCTCCCAGACTTATGATTTGTTTTATTTTAAGCCATTCTGTTCAGCACCTTCAGCCATGGTTTATGCTGGAGAGAAATTTAATAAGCATTGAATGATGATCAGATATTGGCTGTTTTCCACCAAATGAGCACTCTAATCATTCTCTGGTCCATCCCTGCAAACTTGCCTAAATTACACAGGACATGCTGAGCATTTCAGAATATGTTGCCTTTGCCTCATATTTAGTCATGGGTATAAAGCATTAAAAAGTTGTTCTAATTAGCTGAAGGCTATTGAGCTAGTTACTGTCCTTATCTAGATCTTGGTTTCCTTATCTGTTAATAAAGGAGGGAGGCCAGTGTGGTCTCTGACTTCTTTCCACCTTGTAGATGATTCTGTACTTCAAACCTATATACTATTCCCTGGAAAAGGGAATGGGCATAGGCAAAGGGCAGACAGTGGGAGAGTCTGTCTTTTAGAGCCTAATGCCTCAAGTTGAAAACCAGTTACAAGTCCAAAGTTGATTGAACAGCAGCACATGAGTGCAGAGGCTAAATCTGGGGGAAATGACATCCAGTTTTTACCCTGTCAATCATCACGCTGGCCTCTTCCACATAACCTTCTGATGATCAGAAGAGAAAGAGTTTTTATTTTTATCCTTTTTATTTAGAACACAATAAAACAAAATTCACTGAGGTCAAATATGCATGAATTCATAGACCCAGAGTATGGCAGATTGGAACTTAACTGGAAAGCTGAATTCATGCATATTCTTCCACTCCACTGTGTAATTCCCAGTACCAATAATGGTCTTCTATTTATTTAAACAACACTGATTTTAGTTCTTGCCTTTAGAAGTGGCTGTGGGCCTCATTAATACTTGAAGACACAAGAGTACTGTTTAACGCAATGAAGCCAGTTGCTTTTCATACAAATACTGAAGTTTGTACTGAAGTTTTCCACTTGAGCACCCCAAGTGAATTAACTCATGTACTATTTTATACTAATGAAGTGCTTGGAACTTGGTGTATTTAAGGTTTAAGAAATTTTAGATTCGCTTTTAAATCATTTATTTATTTTCTGGAGGATTTCAAGTAAAATATAACTTAAATGATTCTCATTCATTTACATGTTTATTCATTTACATGTCCTTATGGATTTTACATTTGAAAGATAATTGGGTGAATTATCTAATGCCCTCTGTTTATGATCTTCTCTTAAAGGCTATATGAAGTTCTTTTTCTAGGAAATAGAGTCTATTGATTTTGATACTGTCTTAGTCCATTTTGTGCTGCTATCACACAATACCAGAGGCTGAGTGAGTTATTTACTTATTTATTTAAACTAAGAGAAGACAGTTTATTTTAAGGTGGCAGAAAAGGTTAAAAGAGAGAAGATAGATAGCTACTCAATGAGTAGGGTGCATTTGAAAGCAAAATACTCGAGACTGAGTAATTTCTAATGAATAGAAATTCATTTAGCTCATTATTTGAGAGCTGGGAAGTCTTGGATCATGGCACCTACACTTGCTGAGGGACTTTGTTGCACGATTCCATAGCAGGACATGGAAAGGTAAAAGAGGGCTAGAGGGAAAGAGCAAGAAGAGGCTGATTTGGTTTTACAACAAGCCAATAATGATAACTAACTCACTCACTGTAACTAAAGCCCTGCCATGATACCTTTCAGCACCTCTCATTAGTCTTATCTCTGAAAAGTTTCGCACTGGGGGTCAGGTTTTCAACATACGGAATTAAGGGGATACGTTCAAATCATATCAAACATAGCGTGTAAATTAATTTAACCCATAGACAAGTTTGGCATTTAGGGTAAAACCTTGAATTTAGGGAGCCCAGTCAGCTTCCAACCGTGGCAAATGCAATCTTTAACCTCTAAAGCAATTTTATGTTGGAGCAATCCAGAGGGATAACAGAACTCTAATGGAAATTGTCAACAAAATTGAAAAGAAGAAAGAAGCCATATTTTAACATCCAGAACTTGAGAAGTCCCTAACTACAAACAACTGAGGCATAAAACTCAAGAAGGCTTCAAACAGCTTTAATCTTCTGGTGAATCTGTCCTTTGATAGCATGTAAAATCTGGGCTGAGAAATGTGTGCCAAAGGGTTTCAGTACACTAATTCCAAGATTGATTTTGCTAAAGAACCTGACTAGCATTCAAAATGGAAACAGCAGGGAAGGGAGCAGGGAAAATGAAAGGGAATGTAGAGGAGAGGGAGAGGAGAGAGAAAGGAGAGAGAGAGAGACAGAGACAGAGACAGAGACAGAGAGACAGAGAGAGACAGAGACAGAGACTACACAGACAGAGAGAGACAGGAAGGTCAGGGAGCTGTATTTAGAGGCTGAAGACTTAAATCTGAATCCTGGTTCTGCTATTAAAATTTTATAAGATTTTATAAGCTTGGTCAAACCAATTTGAAATTCATTTTCCTTATATGTATAGTGGGAACAAGGACTTCATATTTCATACTGTAGAATTAATTGAAGTGGTTAATATGAACAGCTCTGCAAATGGAAAGGGCGATACAAATGTAGCAGTTGTTAACACCTTCTCCCCGACTAGTAGGTTAGCACTCAGTCCTCATCTCCATCTGTTTGCTTTCCTTCTCTTAACTTCCCTGTGTTTCTTCTCTGATTACAGGCACTCTTTACAAGTCAGCTCTAAATCTCATTCCTGGCTCTCATATCTTCCTATTGGTTTTCACCCTGTTGTATATTTCTGTCTCTCTCTATTTCTTTAATCAGTCACTTACTTTGTGTCCTCCTTGGGAACCTTCCGTTTGAGCTGGCTGTCTCAGTGCTGGGACACAATACCCCGCATCCACAACTGAAATGAGGAGAAGTTTACTTTAACTCACAGTTTCAGGGGATGCAGTACATATTTGCCGGATTCCAAGGCAGGAATATCTTGGCTAAAGGGTATGTGAGAACAGGGCTGTTTAGTTCACGGCAGCTGGGAAACAGAGCTGGGGACCAGCACTAGAGAAAAATGGGTGAGGGACCATTAATATTCCCTAAGATCGTACCTCGCTGACTCACCTAGACACAACCAGAAGTACGCTTCACCAATTTCTTGGGTGACTCCCAAGCCAATGAAGTTGACACTATCAAGCTTAACCACCACATTCTACCCCTTGTCAACTTGACATCTAAATATATCTCCTTAAACCATACATAAGTCCCAAATAAACATAAGGTTTTAGTCCCATCTAACATGATACAACTATCTTGCTTACAACAGAAAATTCAATGATCCCTTCCCTAAGCCTCAGCATTTCTAGGGCTTTTGAAAAGTCTAAGCCCAAGTCTTTTCCGAGACTCCAGGCAAACTTTTAACTCTGAACCTCTGTAAGAAACAAGTTGCATAATCAGAAAGTACAATGGCACAGGGTACACATTCCCATTCCAAAAGGGAGGAATAGGGGGATAGAAAAGAATCAGACCCCAAAGCAAACCCCAAACCCAGCAAGACAAACATTAAGCCTTGTAACTATATCTAGCATCTAGTGCACATGGTAGTAAAATGTGGGTTCCGAAGAGCTTGGGCAACCCTACCCCTATGGTGTTGCTGGTTGCAACCCACACTCCCCGTGATTGGGTTGGCTCCACTCATGCCTTTCCTTAGCAGATGTTTCATGTTCCTGGCATCTCTGACTTCCGAGGGTCTCTACTTTGGCTTCATTCCCACAACTTCATGCACTGCCCACTGAACAGCATCTTCCTGGCCTCTCAGGCCATTGAAATCTGTCTGGAAGCCTCCATGATGCCACAGCTCTTGCATTTTGCATGCTGGTGAAATCAGCATCTCTTGGTTGATACCAGGGTCTGCTGTCAGCAGGAGCAGTAGCCAAGTGCCCTTGGACCATGGTTGCAGCAGACTCTGAGTTCCTGGATGACAGCTCAGTGAAATAAATCCTGAGGAACTGATTCCCTAGGTGGCCCTTCTTAAGCAGGGTTCTCTAAAGGATCTCTTCTCAAATGAAAGGTTCACACACTTGCACTCTTGAGCCTGCAATATGTGAGATCTTGCTGATTTCCGATAAGCCTTCAAAATATTTTTCCCCTTATTTCCATACAAAGTATTTGGTTTCTTTTTAATGGTGCTAATTTCCTTTGGCCCCAACTTGACACAAGCTTCCTTATGGGCCCAAACTTAAGTTTTTCAAAATTTTGTGCTTTGTCTTTTGCTTTCAAGTCTCATTATGAATTAGTCCACTGCCCTTAATCTCAGTCTCCCACAAAGTCTCAGGACATGGGCAAAATGTAGCCAAAGTGTACCACATGGCCTTTAATCCAATTGTCAGTGAAGTCTTCCTCATTCTCAGCTGAAATCTCCTGAACATAGCCTTTATTGTCTGCGTTCCTATTAACATTCTGGTCTTATAAACTCTGGGCAGAATCACCCACCAGGCTCTGCTTACAATATTCTTTGCCTTTTCTAGCTTGGTTTCCCAAACTTCTCCAAATACCTCCCACAAGTGTGTTCCAAAAGCTTCTAAACAAATGCTCAGTTACAGTTGCCACAACGACCCCACTTCTGTTTTAGTCAGCTTTCCCTTTGGGAAGACACAATATTCGACACCCACAGCTTAAAGGAGGAGAGGTTTAATTTGGCCCATGTTTAAAGGGAATTCAGTTTACAGTTAGCTGTCTCCATGTCAGGAATATCACGGAGGAAAAGTGTGGCATAGCAAGGCTGCTTAGTTCATGGTAGCCAGGAAGCAGAGCAGGGGCCAGCACCAGAGACACAGGGGCAGAGGAGTGAGATACCTTCTTCAAGATCACACCTCTGTGACCCATAAGACACAACCAGAAGTGTGATCCTCTGGTCCCCTAGGGAAACTCCCGAGCCAATCAAGGTTTTAGAACAAGTTTAACTGTCACAGCTTCAAACATCTCTTGATTGTACTTGCTCTTTAGATTCTACCCAGCTCTCTTCTCTATTTTCAGAATTCCTGAAAGATTCGTTATCTTTACTTATATAAGTAAAGTTACCTTTACTTATTTACCTTCAAGCTCATTCCAACACAGGTTCCACCAGTCCCATCCCTCTAGCACTTCCAATTTTAAGGGATCAAATGGTCACCATAGTGCATCCAATGGGAATATTGTAGTTTCACATAATGCAGCATTTTTGCCTTCAGTACAGTTGTCTCCTTGTCCTTCTTAAAGTACTTTTACTGCTTCACTTGTGACTTTCAGGTCTCCTTGTGCTCTTGCTAGCTGTCTGGAAGCCTCTTTTGAGTCTTTTCTGTTGGCTCATTCTCTTCCTCCTAATAGCTTTATCTTGGAACATCTTGGGAATAGTCCTGGGCCCTTTTTCTTCTTGTCTACACCCCCTACACCAAGCAATTCCATTTACTTACTTGATATCAGAAACCTCTTTCATGCCAAAGATTCCCCAATGCACTCTTCATTATCGTTTCTCTTTGGTTTGGATCCAGACTTAGGTTTCAATATTGTGTTAGCAGCTGTACTTGAGTATCTACTAGACATCGCAACATGAAGAGTTCAAATTTTACTGCTCAAAAGTACTTCTCTTCCAGGCTTCTTCAGCTGTGTAAATCAAGTTTCTCATATCTGAAACACGGGAGTTGTCTTCTTTATCTCTTTATTATTCACATTAAATATAACACCAAGTTCTGTTAAATTATCTTCTAAAAACATGTTTGCATTTGCCCAACTCTTTTTAGGTCCACTGATATCATTCGCATCTAAGTCACCATCATTTCGTACCTGTTTGATAGTGCTGTTTTCCAAGTTGGTTTTCCCACATCTAGTTCTCTGGCCTTTGATTCTTCTCCACACACCCATAAGAATGATGTATAATAAATGCAAAGTGGCTATGCCATTGCCCACTTAAAAATCCTCCTTACAGGCTTCCAGTAGTGCTTAGTACATCCGACATTTCTACCCCAGTCTGCGAGACCTGCAGATGCGACCTTCATTTTTCTCAAATTCCATCTCTCTCAACACTGACCATGTTACTAATTTTCATTCTTTTTTATTTATTAATTTTTTTTGCCTAAGTGTTCTGGAGTTTACTATTTCTTTGTGTTCCAAAGTCCACACAACTATAGAGAATTCAGAGTTGTGATGCCAAAAAGACAGAAGGTCTTTTGTCTATTTTGTTCTGGACTATTGTAGAAAGTTTTATTTTATGTGGATCCCAAGGGAATACTGGAGCGAAGGGAGAACATCTAGTAAACATGGAGAAATGAGATTTTTCAAAGGCTTCCTTTCATTTGTGAGAGTATAATGGAGCTGAGAGGTTATATAATTCAACTTCTGTTTTGGAAGATGAGGAGAAGGTGAGGGAAGTGCAGGGTTCCACAGAGCTTGCTAGTTTTATTAACTGTAACTGTGGGTGGACCACATTCACTTTTATTATGCGAAAGTGATCTTTTGCTCTGTAAATGCTCCTCTGCTCTTGTAATATAAAAATAACGCCAAACCCTCTACCTATGCCCCCGGGTTTAAAGCATATTGTTATAAATGTCCACCTATAGTTTGACTCTTATTTTTCAGTGAGAACTATAAAATCTTTCTTAGAAACTTTAGGCATGGCAGAAGACAGAAACTTTCCAGTTGTGGGTTCCCAGAAACTTTTATCTCTTGCACCTAAACTCCAATTAGTCAGAAGATATCTATGCACCCAGCTGGTTGTGAATGCAAAGAGCCAGCCTAGATTTTCTCTAAGCCTCAGTTTTCTCACATGTGGGCCCCAGATAATGTCCATCTCTTTCTTGCCCTTTAGTAGTAGGAACCGAAGCCAGGACCTTTGTGATGAGCTATTTATTTTTTACTTTGAGACAGAGTCCCATTAGGTTGGTATGTTGCCCAGCTGGACTTAAACTTATGATCCTCCTGCCTTAGCCCCACAGAGTTCTAGAAGTACAGGTGTGCACCCCCACATCCAGCTGATAATGTTTATCTTACACGTTTGTTGATGTCCCAAAGTTGAGGTGAGATATAAGAAAATAAGTTGAACCACTCTACATGTGTTCATTTGCATTTCTGCCTATTTTGCTTTCTTTTCTCCTTGGTCAAATTATAGAGCTGATTTCATTTCTTCCCTGTAAGTGAGGAGCTTGAGAGATGTGGAGGTATGCCTGTGTTCATGTGCTCCCATACAAGAATGGAAACACACACATACTCTTAGACGTTCTCCTTTGCAGCCCTAATCACATTGCCATCAGATAGTCATTTATTTAAACATTTTCTAAAGCTTGACTCTCTGAAGTCTAAGCTTTGTGTAAACAAGAATCATTCTTTTAAAATTCTTTGTTGTATGTGAACACCTGCAGGCATTTTTCTATTCATTTATACATCTATCATTGGTATGTTAAATTAAGTGCCACCTTTTCCAGGATACAGTATCTGACAGTTTTTATCTTTGACTTATGGTGTTTTGTTCTAGTGGGGAAGACCGATGATCACACATCCCTTCTCCTTCATTTCCTAGCTGGGAGATTTCAGGCAAGTTGCTCAACCCATCTTTTCAAAGGTACTGTCTACCCTCCAGTAGAAATCCGGTCCCTTTAGTTAGGTTCAGGCCCTGAAGAATTACCCTCCGCACCAGGGTTTCCAGGCTCTCAAAGGCATCAGGTGCTCTCTCTCACTGGTCTGAATTTCTTTAAACCCCCCAATGCTTCAGGCTGTACCTCCTACCTCTCTTTTTAATACAAACTGTTCTCTCAACTGTGAATATTCCCCTAACCTTGTAATCATTTGACTTAGTTTTAATCCTCTTTTAACACTCAGTTCAGGTTTTGATTCCTGTTCAAGGTTCTTTCTTTACTCCAAGACTTGAGCATCCTTTTGAGTCTCCACACGTTCTGTACTCTGCTCTGTACTAACACTTACCTAACTCTGATGCTCCATTATAACTATTTAGCTCATGCCACAGTGAAATCCTGAGGACAAGGTCCTACCATCCGTCTCTGCATCTGCAGAACATAGCTGAGCTTCTGGCATAAAGTGATGCTCAGTAAATTTTGACTGAAGGAGCACTGTTCAATGAGGGCTCAGGGGCAGCTGTTCTGCTCAATACCACCAAAGGGCAGTGCCTCTCGCCCCTCATCCCACATGCAAGTCCCAGAGGAGAGTTTCAAACCTATGTTGCTTGGATCTCAACTCCAGACATCCTGATTCAGCTTGTCTGTCATGAGGTATGGGTGTTAGTATTTACATAAACCCTCTCCCTGTGATTTTGGTGTGAAGCCAAGGCTAGGAAATACAATCTCCAGGAGAACTCTGAGCTCAGCACCTCCTGCTTTATTTGCTCCCACTGTGGCCAGAGGAGCAGGCCTATCTTTCTTTCTTTCTTTTTCTGCTAGTTTGAATGGAGCATATTCCCTTGGCAGGCTTTGTACTCAGATCTTTGCACCTATCAAGGCTCTGCTTGGCATTAATGTACACCTATAACTCTGGCCTTGAGGAGCCTGGCCAGGAAAGAATTTACATTTTACTGCATTTTCATCATTTATTGAGAAGAATGTGATCACAGGCAGATGCTTTGAAGGTAGTAAAAATGATCCAGAATCTGTCATTCAAGCTCACAGGGTTCTTTGGGAATAGGAGGAGGGTTTGGGCACGATCAGCCTGTCAGGTTGTGCTAACATCCACCTTTATCTCCACGTGGTAGCTGGGAGAGAGTGAGATAACTCTCAGGTCGAATGCCTGCCTTGAATTCCCAGCTCAGGAATTTACAAACTTAATAATTTTAAAACCTTTTTCTGTTTCATCTTCCCCGATTGTCCTTGACAGCCATAGCCCCACTGCCTGGGAGTTTGAGGATACAATCATGTGATGTGTGTGAATTATCTGGCACACAGTCAGTTGCCTAAAGACAAAGCTATTACTGCTGCCGTCTCCCAGTTACCTTCCTCCTCACCCTGGGCCCCAGCCTCAGGTGAAGCCTGTGGAATCGCTCACTTACGGTGTCTCAACGGGCCTCCTAGAGTGGCTTCCTCCCTCTGCCTGCCTCAACTCCAGCTGGCACGTGGTCTGCCCTGCTGCCCTATTCCAGTGCTGTTGTGTTAAATAATTCACTTGTTCAGTCATCCTCAGGGTCATTCCTGCATGCTGCAGTGAGTCCCAACTTTGCAGCTTGTTTTCCCTGCCTCCCAAGACCTAGAGCCCCCTGCTTGTGTCTGGGGATCCTTTCCACTATTCACCCCACACTCCATTATCACCACCTCTCCATGGACTGGCACTGGCTTTCCTTTTGTTTTCCCTTATACTTTGAACTTCCCAGTCTCCCTGACTTGGCTAGTGTTGCCCCTTGAGCACAAAAGCTTGGTCTCTCTATAATTAGGGAAATCTGAACTCTACAGTGTTGGTCTGATCTCCAGTGAACTTCTTTCTTTGACTTCAGCCTGTGCTGTTCTTTTCTGTGAAGGCCACACTTGTTGAGGGCTATGCTCGTTTATATACAAAGCAATTCACATACCCCACGGGTTCAAGGCTCGAGTGTTATTTGCTTAGCTCTGTCACAGTCCAGCATGGGCTTCCATCTACAAACACGGTCTTCTCTGCCCAAGCAGTTACTGATGGGCCCAAACCATTCCATAGAATGGATCCATCTTTCCCCACGGCCCTTGGATTCTCCAGCAGATTCTCTGCTCTGATCAGAGGAGAAAAAACATGGAAGATTGCTTAGGGGCTGTGCTTGAATGAGGCATTCGTTGTATTCACCCACATTTCTCTGTCCACAGTCAGTGTCACAGTCCCACCTAATAGTGAGGAGGGCAGAAGGGAGATGGACAACAATAATAGCTTTGTCTTTGGGTACCTACTATGTGCTGGGTAATTTATACACATCATGCAACTTAATCCTCAATAGTAATGTTTGTGTGCTAGAAAAAAAGATATCAGAGATGACAAACATGGCACCTTGCCTCTGCTATTGTCACCACAGTGCACTTTAATAGTTGACATTTTAGTGGTTTTGCAAATGGACTTTTGGTTTCCCCAGACTGCACTACTCCGAGATGCTTTTTTACAACAGAATTCATGGGTCATTTCAGTGTGACACTGGCAAGAAGTGAGACATGATCAGCTTTTCTTCATCTTGATTTTCAGTGACCTTGAGTGGCATTCTCTGAGGACACAGAGGTGTCATCGCTAGTGATGGTGGAAAGTACTTCTGATAAAAAAGAGATGTAGAGAGAGAAGTGAGAAGACAAAGGAAATAAATATACTTATTATTTATCAATTTGTGAGTTCCAAAATCTGTGCTGCAAATATTATTCTTTTTCTTTGTATTATTGAGGATTGAACCTAGTGGTGCTCTGTAGCCATCCCCCAACCTCTTCAATTTTTGAGACAAGGAATTTCCCCATTATTCAGGTTGAACTTGAGAGTTGAACTTGCAATACTCCTGCTTCAGCCTCCCTCAGTGCTGAGATTACAGGAGTGTACCACCAAGTCTGGTGCAACATTATTCTTTTAAAAAAATCACAGAGTCTGGTGTGGTGGTGCATACCTCCAATCCCAGCACTCTGGGGGGTTGAGGCAAGAGGGCCCCAAGTTTAAGCCCCTGGGCAATTTAACAACTTAATAAGCCCTTGTCTTTAAAAAGACATGACGAAAGGGCTGGGGATGTAGCTCAGTGGGAAGACCCTGGGTTCAATTACCAGTACAAAAAAACAAAGCAAAGCAAAACAAAACAAAACAAAACAACCCCTCAGGTTATTTGTGGATATGTCTCTCTTTTGCTTAGTTGGAGCACACATCCTGGGTGAATAGTGTGAGTTGATTTGTGTCCCCTACAAAGACGTATTGAAGTCCTAATACCTAGTCCCTGAGGGGCTGACTTCCTTTGGAAGTTGGGTGGTCACAGATGTCTTTACAGCTTTGTGGAATCATGTTGGACAGAGTAGGCTGAGATCCAATGACTTGTGTGCTTTATTGGAAGAGGAGAATTTGGACACAGACACACAGAGAGGAGAATGCTATGTTAAGGCATTGGAGCCAAGGTCAGAGTGATGCAGCTGGAAGCCCAGAGGGACAAAGGGACAGAGATGGCCTAGAAAGTTCCAAAGCCTGAGAAGACACAAGAAGAGTCCTTCCTTGGACACATCAGAGAGAATGCAGTCCAGACCACACATTGACTTTGGACTTCTGGCTTTCAGATATGTGAGAGAATACATTTCTGTGTTATGAAGTTACTCACTTTTGGTACTTTGTGATAGTGGCCCCAGGAAACCAATCCCAGGAAAGATTGTGGGTTTTACTGTTCTTTGTGGTCCTCCCACCCTGCAAATGCCTGCCTTATGGGCCTCAGAAGATAACTCTAACCCTAATTCTAATCCTAAGAAATAAAAGGAATAAAGATGGGAAAGGAAGAAGTTAAATTATCATTATTTGCAGATAACATGATACTCTATACAGAAGATACCAGAAACTCCGCCAAAAGACTTCTAGATTTAATAACCATGGCTGGACACAAAATCAACACTCAAAAATCTATAGCATTCCTGTACACAAATAACAAACTCACTGAGAGAGAAATTAGGGCAATCACACCTTTTGCAATAGCATCCAAAAAAATGAAGTACCTAGGAATCAATCTACAAAGGAAATAGAAGACATTTACATTGAAAACCATAGTACTCTGAAAAAGGAGATCAAATAGGATATCAGAAAATGGAAAGATATCGCTTGTTCTTGGGTAGGAAGACCCAACATAGTGAAAATGGCCATATACAGAAAATTTTTATACAGATTTAATGTAATCCTGATCAAAATACCAAAAGCATACCTCACAGAATTAAAGAAAACAATCCTGAAATTCATTTGGAACCAGAAGAAACCTAGAAATGCAAAAGCAATTCTGGGGAACAAAGGCAAAGCAGGGGCCATCACAATCCTTGACTTGAAATTATACTACAAAGCTACTGTGATAAAAACAGTACTGGCAGAGAAACAGACCTGAGGATCAACGGAACAGATGTAGAAACAACTCTAAATATACTCAGTCACCTTATCTTGACAAAGAGCCCAAACATCCTTACTAGAAGAAAGATAGCCTCTTTAATAAAAGGTGCTGAAAAAACTGGCTCCCACATGCTGAAGAATAAAACTAGACACGTATCTTTCATCATTCACTAAACTAAAATCAAAATGGATTAAAGATCTAAATATTAAAACAGAAGCACCAAATCTGCTGGAAGATAGAATAAGTAGAACTCTTGAAGACTTATGTGTAGGCAAAGATTTTATGAACAAAACCCCAATTGCCTGGGAAGTATTACAAAGAATCAACAACTGGGATCTAATCTTATTAAAAAGCTTTTGCACAGCAAAAGAAATCACCAACATAGTGAACAGACAACACACAGAGTGGGAAAAAATTTTGCCAGCTGTTCCTCAAACAAAGGACTAATATTTAAAATACATAATGAACTAAGAAAAATTAGACCCCCCAAAAAATAAAGACCCAGAAGTATCTGAAATGATACTTCTCAAATGAAGAAGTGCCAAATAAACATGAAAAAATGTTCAACATCACTAGTCATTCAAGAGATGCACATTAAAACAACATTGAGATTTCATCTCACTACAGAAAGACTGGCTATTATCAAGAAATCAACCAATAACAAATGCTGGCAGGGGTGTGGGGAAAAGGGAATCCTTCTCCACTGTTACTGGGAATGCAGACTCGTCCAACCACTGTGGAAATCAGTGTGGAGATTCCTCAAAAAACTAAAACTAGAGGTTCTATTTGACCCAGCTATTCCCCTTCTTGGTATCTTCCTGAAAGAATTAAAAACATCACACCACAGCAATATACACACACCCATATTTGTAGTGGCACAGTTTGTAATAGTGAAATATTAGAAATGGGCCAAATGACTATCAACCAATGAATGGATAAAGAAGACGTGTGTTTTTTTAAATACAGTGGAGTACTACTCTGCCATAAAGAAAGATAAACTTGAGACATTTCTAGGTAAATGGACGCACCTTGGGACCATACTCTTAAGTGAAATAAATTGGACACACACGTGTAAATATCACATTGTTTCTCTAGTGTGAGAAACCCAAAGTGTGAATAAGGATCAAAATGTATATTAGATATTGTGAAATAGGAAGAAAATGTTCAAATGGGAAGGGGAATTGTAGGGGGGAAGCAAGGAAAGGAAAAGAAAAAAAAAGAGAATGGAAGGGAAAAATAGAAACAAAGCTTTTGTACATAAGGAGGGGAAGAAGGGTTGAAGGCAGGGGAGGGAAATGAAGAAGAATCAAGATGGATCATGTACAGATAGGGATTCCCTGTGATGAATGTTACCATTATGTGTATCTAAATGTACCAATAAAATTAACTAAAAAAAAAAGATGACAGAGAACAGTGAAGATTGCTCTTGCTGGCTTTCACATTCTCCTTGCCAAGCCCAGGACAGTGCTTGTTCAGATAACTTGCTTCCATGGTGAGAGGTTTCCTCTGATTGCTGAGCACTGGACTGGAGTGATGGATCCGTGCTGAGGCGAGCTGGGAGCCGGGGTTCTGCAGCAGAATCTCACAGAACACCTCCTGAGTTCCCGACAGCACAGACTGCAGCAACAGTTACCACAGCTGGTCCTGTTTCCTCATTACTTGCTACAAGTCATAATACAGGCATTATTTCATTTACTTCTCATGATCATGCTACATAGTTGGTTTTCTCACTCCAAGTTGTAGATGAGAAAGCCAAGTCATAGAGAAAATAAATCATGTAACCAACCTTGTGCAGCCAGCAAAAGATGGATGCTCTACTGCCTGCATTAGTCGGATTTCCCGTTGCTGAGATACAGTACCTGACACCCAGAAATGAAAAGAGGAGAGGTTTGATTTAGCAACATGGTTTCAGGGGATTCAGCCCATGGTGGACGGCTCTATGGCAGGAACATCGTGACAGAAGGGTGTGGCAGGGCAAAGCTGTGTAGTTCATGGTGGCCAGGAAGCAGGGGATGGGAACAGTGCCAGAGAGGAAGGGGTTGGGGACCAGATACAGACTCCAAGTTTACTCCTCCATGACCCACCTAGACCATTCAGGAGTGTGCCCCACCAATCCTGAAGGTGGACACAATCCCATTACCCAAAATTCTCTGGAAGGCTCTACAAGCAGAGACAAGTGTCACTGTACCAATTCAGTTTTTTTTTTTTAAATTTAAGGAAAGTGCCTCTATTTCAGATTCATACAGAGATGCTATATAGGCTGAGGAGTGACCTTCAACATTCGGCCCTGAGGACATCTTGTGACCTACCATCTTGCAGGAGAGGAAAGGCACAGACATTCCAGTAACAAAAGGTCAAATCATAGCATCTTGGATTTGGAATAACCAGTAGTTTGGCTGGTGGCTTATATAATAAGTGATTTCTTCCTTTGTTATATAGTTCAATCTTTACATAGTGTTTTATGGCTTGGGAATTTGAAACTTAGAGGGATACTCATTCATTCGTTCATTCAGGAAATATCCACTGAGCAGCCCCTGTGGAGCCCAGGACTATTAGAGGGTGCTGAGGGACATGGAGGGACACCCTGCCTTCCCAGCACTGAGGCATAGCTAAGGAGTGCTGGAAATGGACTTGATCTGAAGCCTCCTGCTGTCAGCACAATGGGGGATTTTCATGGCTGTTTGGAGGGACATTTCACCACTTCGTAGCTGTGTAATCATGTGTGAATGTCTAAGCTTCCTTGGGGCTTCATTTGTAAGAGTGAGATAATGATTGTACTTGCCTCAAGGGGCTGCTGAGGAGTGTAGCAATCATGGAGGTTTAATCCCAGATCTGCAATTAGGCCTGTGTAGAGGATGCTTGCATCACTGTGCACTTAGCAGCTATGAAGTCTTGGAATTAGGAAGAGGGAGTAGTTTCTTCCCAGCTATGGGGCAGGCAGAAAAAACTCCTCAGAGGACACTCCCTTAACCTTGGCATTGAAAGACATTCTCCATTCTTTCCCTACTCGTGACCATCAGACACAACTTTAATATACTCATATTCATTTCCCACAAGAGTTTATTCCAAAACTTGTTAGTCCAAGTCAACGTATTGAAAGTCACTCTGAGAGTCATGAGAAAGAGGAAGCTGAGAAACATGATGCAGAAATGGAGCTTAACATGAAATTGGGTTCAGTCCTTTTACAAACCTGCTTTTTTAGTTACGAACAGAGCAGGCTCTGAGGTTGGGCAGCGTGCCTGAGGAAGAACCCTGGTTCCACCATGTACCATTTGTGTGCCTTGAATGAGTGCAGTAAGCCCTGTGGGTCTCAGACCCTTGTGTATGAGCCAGGAAGATCAACACCTGTGTTACGGGGATGATGCTTATAAAACACTTGCCACACTTGCTTTTGCCTGGCAGAAAAGGCGAGCTGAAGAAACAAAGTCAGCACACTGAAATAGTGTTCTTTTTGAACACTCACTGTCTTTGTTTTGTGCTGCTGTAATAGAAGACCATAGACTGGTGATTTGTAATGAACAGAAATGTATTTTGATCACAGTTTAGGAGGCTGGAAAGTGTGAGATTGAGGGACTATATCTAGGGAGATTGTCCCTACTGCATTATAATGTGGCAGGAAGCATCAAGTGAGAAAGGGAGAGAGAGAGAACAAAGAGGGACCAACACAAAGCCATCCTTTCCTCAAGAGCCCACTTCTGCCATGACTAACCCACCTCACAGTCTCTGTCCAACTTCATCTTTACCCTCACACCTTCATCAGCTGCTACACATCACACTTGCCACTCTGTTGCATTGAGGGTGAAGTTCCTCACTGGAACATTGGGGTGCATGTTAAATCCATAGCATTCTCTTTGGCTGAAGACACACTGGAGGGGGAAGGAGCCCTGTGTCCAGCCTGGGCTTGTTACTAGCTCAGGGAATGGTTGTAGCCCAGTCCATCACCTGGTCTTGTTTCCATTTTCTCCTTTGTGAAATGAAGACTGCCATCTGGGTTCTTGGACCTTTGCAGTAGTCTAGAGGTGGACATGGAAGCTGCTTCAGGTATTTTCAATATTCTAAAAAGCCAGATGGAACTTAGACAAGGGCTACCCCAAAGTGTACAGGCTGCAAAAACCAAGCATTTCTTAGTTTATTCTTTGGTGTCCTTCCATCATCCTTCCTGGTCTTCACAAACTTTCCCTTGGTCCATCATCTTTCTGGGTCATGTACAACTCTCTGCCTTGATTCTGTCCACATATACCGAGTGGCTTTTCCTGAGGGCTCTGGGCATGTTTTGGTATTCAGCCTTTGATCAGAATTCTCACTTTGGAATGGTATCTGTAACTCTATAGTATAGTTTTATGTCTGGGACTGTGACAGACCTGAGGATCAATGGAATAGATTGGAAGATGCAGAAACAACCCCAGGCACACTCAAATACCTCATCTTTGACAAAGAAGCCAAACACCCTCATTGGAAGAAGGATAGCCTATTTAACAAATGGTGCTGGAAAAATTGGCTAACCACATGTCAAAAATTAAAACTAGATATATGTCTCTCACCATGTACTAAACTCAAATCAAAGTGGATCAAAGATCTAAACATTA
>PVJO010015901.1:0-43655 GCA_004026905.1 Hystrix cristata | reverse complement strand
CGAATTGTTTCTCTGATATGAGAGACCATAATTGTAAATAAGGACAAAGAGGTGTAATAGATATTATATAAAAGGAGGATGGTGAGCAGAGGAGAGAAGTACTAGAAAGAAAGAAGGGGAAAAGCAGAAAGGCAACAGGGGAAAGAGAGGGGAAAGGGAAAATATGGAAAATGATGAATGAACCTGCTGTAAATAGGGAAGGAGGGTGCAGAGGGGAGGGGGGGAGAGGGGGGAGAACCAAGATACATCATGTATAGGTACAGAATTAATGTAATGAATGTGACCATTGTATGTAGAATGTACCAATACATGTTCTTGGTTTAAAATAAAAAAAAAAATAAAACTGAACCCTGACAAGCTCAAGAGTCTCATGTTAGCTGTAGTAAATGAAAAAAAAAAAAAGTCAGCCATAGGCTTCTTAACTTTGTGCATAAAAATGGGTAAAAATGGAGCTGTTCCAATTTCTAAATTATGGAGTTAGAATCTATCCACCTAAGTTTAATTCCAGTCTCCCCTCAACTTCCTCCCTGTGTGATCTTTGGCAAATTGTTTAATCTAAGTTTCAGTTTTCTTATCTGTAAAATGGAGCATAATATGAATATTCACTGCTCAAGAACCATTTGGTTGCTTGATCTCTAAAGTCTCAGAATTCTGTTTTATGCTAAATATTTCTAGAGTATAACTCATTAAAATGTGACAGTCAATTAAATTACCATATTTAGAAGTGTTCTGCTGTAGCTCATTAACTTTATGTTTTCAATTCTGGGCAACATTGTTGATGGTTGATATCTATCACTTGTACTCTTTCTCTTAGTGTGAGTCGCTGGCAGTTTTGGAAGTGACACCAAAGAAAGTGAACTTAGTGGGTTATCCCTATTTGCTGTGAAAATATCCTTCAACAACAAAAAATAACTCTTGCACAGAGAACCTGCTTTCTTTGATGGGACGTGTTATTTAGTGTATCTTGGGAGCAGTAGTGTCTACACCGCCGGGAATGTTGTTGCAGTATCCTTAATGTCGTCAGTTCCTCTGGCGCCTTGACCCCTGACCTTCTGGCTCCAGAGGGGCTGCAGGTACAGATCTATTTACCTGTCAGGGAGCCCCTATCAAGTCTGCCCTCTGCCCCCTCCACGCCCTTTACAGGAAACAATAGAGGGCGATACAAAGCAGATGGGATGACGGACGGCAGCTTATCGGGGAAGGTGCCAGGACTCTGTCTCCTGGGAAAATTAGTAAGCTCCATGTAATACTATAAAAACCAACTTCTTGACGCCCGCTTGGTATTAAATAACACTGCTGATATGATCAGTGTTAAAGGCAGGAGAGGAGTGAGGGTTTCTGCTGTCTTAAACACAAGCAAAGCTGTTGTAGGAATTCTTCACATTTTAAAGTTCAGCAGGATGTGAAAATGCATGTAAATAGATAACTGCGAATGGAAAAAGATTATCTGCCTTCGGCATCGACTCTTCCTTAGTTAGGAATTACAGCAGATGCCAAGAAGAACGAAGATGTTATATATGTCAGAATCCTAAAGTTCGTTATCCTTTTAAAATAATTCACCGGAGCGGTTAAGACTCGCGATGTCAGGCAGGGCCCTGGATTGGAGTCTGAGCTGCACTATTAATGAGGTGTTTGTGGTCCGGGACAAGTTGCTCCATCCACCGTGATTTCCGCCTGTGAGACAGAGTTCCGGTCACCCACCGCGCTGTGAGGAGCTACCCAGCCTTTCACGGCCTACAGCAGCATCCGATTTACCGAATCTTAGATTTCGCACATCAGCGATTAAATCCGGTCAGTGCTCTGCCGGCAGCTCTTATGCTCCCTGGCACTGACTAGGTCACTCGGTGGTACGCGGCTGGCGGGGTTCGCTTCGGTCCGGGAAGCATTTCCCGTTGTCTGGCGCCTTGATGGGCATGGCCGGGAGGCTGGGCTTGGAGCCTTTCCGGGCGGCTTCTTCTGCGGGGTGGTTGGGCATCTTAAAACAGAGACTCGGGCTTCGAAAGCGAGGGCACCAGCGGAGCCTGTGAGGTGTGTCAGAGAGTTTGGGGTCCCCTTAGTCAACCACAGATGAGGTGTAGAGTAGTATTAATTTGATAAAGTGATTTTGGGGATTAAATGAGACAATATATATAAAGTGCTCAAGAACATCCATGTTAGATATAATTTATGTTCATGTACACTCTTACTTCAGATGAATGTTTGATTATATTTATAAAACTTACACAGTACTTATTTATGTAGTACCCTGAGATGTCTGTCTGTCTATTATCCATCTATCTATCTATCTATCTATCTATCTATCTGTCAATCTATCTATCTATCTTATGGTCCTTGACTTAGAAGGGTTCACTTTAGGAATTTTTGATGTTATAATGGTGAGAAAGTGACATGCATTCAGTACCATACTTTGAATTTTGGCTTTTCCTGGAGCAAATGAAACACTACTCTCTGGCAATGTGTGGAAGCAGCCACGTAATGATAAGGGAAAACTAGTAGTCTACAGTACCTTGTGTTAAGGTATGATACTTGGTAGAATAGATGTATTAAGTGCATTTTTGACATATTTTCAACTTACGATGGGTTTGTTGGGATGTAACCTCGTAAGCTAAGAAGAATCCTTATGTATTTTTGTGTATAATTAATTACAACAAAGTGGTGGTTGATGTTTATATCAACAATCCTTAAGTTATTTCTGCGTCATATTTCTCAGTATTTGCCTAGTGAATCACTTTCATTACTGGCAGAAGTAAAAAAAATCTTTTATTTGACTGCTTTCTTTTAAATATGACTAAACATATCCAGACACTGCAGTGACTGACCTCTTGCGTGTTGACTCTGGAGTGACAGGCGGCAGTAGCAGTCAACCAGGAGCCTTTGAGACAGAAAGATCAGGCGGTATGTTTGATGGGGAACCGAGAACAATGGAAGAATTACAGGTTGAGCATCCCCGATCCAAAAATGTGAAATCTGAAGTCAGAAATGCCCTGATGGTTCAACAACACAAACTTTGTTTCATACATAAAATCATGAAAAATATTGCATACAGTTACCTTCAAGCTATGTGTGTAGGTATATGTCCACATGTGGACATATACCTACACACATAGCTTGACTTGGGCCCCCCTTCAAGGTATGTCATTACACACATGAAAATATTCCAAAATCTGCAAGATTTGAAATCCAAAACACTTCATTTTCAAGCATTCTGGATAAGAGATACTCAGCCTATATGTATTTCTCAGGAATTACTTTATAGTTTTGCATTTTCAAGTTTCCTCTTTAGCAAGACTCAATATATAATCAATAATTGGAGCATAGACATCCATGCTGAAAGTTCAGCACAATGAAGGCCACAGTAGGCCCTCAAGAAGACATTTTCAAATACAGAGCAGGCTCACACACAATGAGGCTGCCATGACCAGTGTGTTCCCAACCCAAGAAACATGAACTCCTGTGCATAGAAACATCACAGGCAGCCTATATTTATCAAAGAAAGAGTGTTGGATGGGAGACAGGGGCCATTCGAACAATCTCAAGAGCTTCAGAAAGAATAGCTGCACCCCAGTAGTGGCCCTGCCCTCAATGTGTTATGTTACAAAGCAGTCAGGGTGACATTTCCGGATGTGAGATGCAGTATTTGTCAACAGAAGGATATAGGAAGAAAACTCAATTAGCGTTAAGCAGCTGCTAAACCAGGATACAATTCTTTTTTTCTTTTTTTTTCCTCTTGAAGTTGAAACTTGAACGTCTCAAACAAAAAAGTCACCCTTCACTGTAAAATTAGGAAAAGTCTCCACTGCTCCACTTTTCACTCTCAACTTATTTGGGTGAGCCAGCCTCATTGTGCCACGCTGACATGGCAATCACTCAGAATCATCATCCTAGAAAGCAGATTGTTGGTTGCCACTTCTGGCCTGGAGTCATCCACAAACAGCCACGCTGTGTCGGGCTATTCCTAGGTAGGAGCACAGACCACCATGCTCTCTGGCCTCTGTGAGGTCAGCGCTGGAACTTGGGCTCTTGCTTTTATTCCTGGTGGTTATTGACTATTAGAACTTCTACAAACGATTCCAATGAACTGGTTGTTTTAATTCATTTACTTTTTAATTGGCTTATTAAATTTTTTCCTAATCGATTAAAATAAACTCTTTATAAATGAAAAAAATGGCCTTTTTATATGTGTTGCAAATATGTTCCCAGTGTGTTTGAATGAACTTGATTACATAAATATTTAAATTTCTTTTATGGTGTCTAGATTTTACATGTATTCCCTAGAATCCATTTCCTATGCTATGATTTAAAATAAATGAATCCATCTTCTTTTATTCCTATAACAGCTTTATTTAAAAAAACACTGATTATTGTGATTTAATAGTTTCATTTTAAAAATCTGTGATTAATCTGAGTTGCATAAGCCTTACAAAAGAATCTTTTTCTAAATAGATAGCTAATTTTCCCACTGTAATCTGCAGATTAATTCATTTTCCCCCTTCTGATTATAATAAGCAATATTCCCATATGAGTTAGAGTCTATTTCTGCATCCTCTATTCTATCTTTTGATCTTCACATTTCCTCGTCAGCAGGTATTTCTAATTGTTGCTCCATGGATACATTTTAATATCTGGCAGGATTCATCCCAGAGCTTTGGTATGTATAGAAAAAGAATGTCAGGGAAGAAAAGACCTCTTTGCAAAATTAGTAACAAGAATTTTGGAACTAACTTAACTAGAAATGTGCAGGTACATGTAACTATTTTTTTTTACAATTCGACTGAAAACATCATAAATTAATAAAACATACACTGATCTTGGATAGGACAGCTCAGCATTGTGAATCTTGCTGCATCAAATGCAGACAATACAACACCAGTGAAGCTAGCCACAAGATTTTGAGTAAAACTTCACCGAAGAGTTCTGAGGTTCTCCTGGAGAAGCAAGCATGCAGGAAGGGCCAGCAGGCCCTGCTCCACTGTAAACCTTATTACTTCTCTTTATTCTCCGTGTGGCTTCTTCCCTCCCACAGTGGGCTCATGGCTGTGGTGAGATGGCTCGTGGACATCGCAGAGCCCTGGTAACAACACTGTGGCCAGTGGTGGGCATTCTGGGTGCGAGGCCCTGTCCAGGGTGTTGTGTAGATGAGCTGCTTGTCCATCCTCATGGTACCCCTGTCAGCTGTCATCCTCATTTTACAGACGGGTGAAGTGAGGCAATGAAGAATTAAGTGACATGTTCAAGGTCTACTTAAGTGGTAGACCTATCAAACCTGTTTAAAAATGTTTGGGGGGTGCTGGGGATTAAACCCAGGGCCTTGTGCCTGCTAAGCGTATGCTCTACCACTGAGCTGCACCCTCGCCCCCAGGATGGCTTTGTGAAACAATATACCACTTTTTTTCCCCTCTGGGTAAGTAATAATAAAAAGCAAATGTCCCTTCCAAGCCCCAGTTCTGTTCCTCAAGCTCTGTGTATCTGGTTCATTTATGTCCATATAATCACATAAAAATTTTAATAAAACAAAGTAATTTAATGTATATGATGTTCTGCACTTTATCATTAAACACCGTATAGAGGGTTTCCTCCATGCCAGCCATACAGAACTGCCACAGTCGTTTTCATGTACCATAAATTATAGATGTACCATAATTTAACTATTTCTTATTGATGTGCATTTAGACTGTGACCTCCAATTGTTCCTGTGCTTCCTCTTTCCTCAATCAGCTCTCGTTAACCCTCATCATTTCGTTGTGGAGCTTGTTACAGTGGTCCCTGAGATGCGGCGGGAGCTTGGATCCCGGTCCTGCTCCGCTGACTTGGTTGGGACCCAGAAGGGAGTCGGCTCTGCTGGAGCCCCTTCCCTTCACCAGTTTGACAATGCAGTTTGCTTTTTAAACCATATTTGATCCACAGATTATCGAAGGGCTGTTCTTTCTTTTAATTGTCAAACATTAGTTCACATATCTCTTGGCATTATTTTCTACCCTTTAAATTGTTCTTCAGAGATGTCTGCACAGCGTCTGCATTTTCTTCTTCAGGGCTATTCACAAGCCCGAGATTATGAATAATTAACCACCATCATAATGTTTTTTGACTCTTCCCTGGGAGCCAGGCCCCGAGTTGAGAAGATAAAGTGTGAAAGTCTTCCCTTTCTCCAGTGTTACACACAAAGAGAAATTGAGGCATGGAGAGGTTAAGAAAGTTGTTTTAAAGAGGAAAGGAAAGGGAAAGGAAAAGAGATGAAAGGGGAAGAGGAAGGAAGGTGCCGAAGACACCGACCTTGGACTACCCGGCGTGTCAAACCTTTGAACTCGGCATATCACCCCCTATTCTTTTTTTTTCACTCCCTATTCTTTATTGCGTCTCTTTTACACATCACCACATTCTCTTAAAATGTCCATGAGAAGAATTACCATTCTTTCCTACCCCCCTTTTCTTCTCTCATTGTTGCAAACATTTCTCATTTGTTCATTTATTTGTTTTTTGGCTTCAGCACCCCTCCTTCCCCTTGTCTCTGGGCATTTCATACTACCACAGCTGGGAGCATTTACTTGGTTTTTTGTAAGGACTTTGGCTTTCTTCCTTCCTTTGAGTTTTCTTTGTATCATTTTTTAAACACGCCCTGCCATTTTCTTATCCCTTCCGAAGCCAGGAGGGCTTTCATCAGCTTCATCATTCTTCTATATTTGTTTCTTCTTGTTTGAAGAAAGTTTGGTCATCCTCTGTCTACATCAGTAAAACATCCCTCATTTGGATAAATTATTTTCAGTTATTTCCTTTTGTTAATAGAGTAGCTTTATTCCTTGCATAGCCCTTAAACTTTCCCGGTCCAATGCCCTTTTGGGGACTGTTAGCATGGCTGCCACATAAGTAACCTTTCAGCTATCTGTCCTTACTGAGAGATTCTAAATGTTTGGATTTTGGGGTCACTTTGATTTGCTTCTTATATGACCACCTTTCCCAAAAATTCATATGATGTTCCTTCTTGTTCCAGATTCCTAGAATCCTAAGTAGGAAATGAGAATTGTGTACTCTTTCTCTTTCCCTTTCTCAATTCATTCTGGTGACCACGCATAAAAGATAATTTTATTTATCTTTTAAACTTCCAGACTATATGTCTAATAAGAGGGGGAAAAAAGGCAAAAAGAAATCTACCATCCAGCTTCATTCTCTTTCTATATTGTGACTAGAATGGTGGAGCTCTTTTTCCAGGCCTCCCTTTTATAATACAATTTCTTATTCACATTCAGCCTCACTTTTCTGTCTAAATCTTGCTCCCATTTAGTACATCTCCCTCGTATACACTACCATTGGTGTTCCAGGGACACGTGGATACCCTAGAAGAGATAAGAGGTTTGGAGAAGACAGGACTGGTTTTGAATCAAGCTCTGTTGTTTAGTATCCTGTGTGACCTTGAATAAACCTCTGAATGTCTTCCAGACAATTTCCTCATCTTAGTAGTAAGAGTGTTTACCTGCAGTGGTTGTTAGTATGAGGGGAAATGAAGACAAATGTGTAGCACAGTGCCTGACATAGCAGATGCTGCATAGATGGAAGCTGTGGTTATTAGTGCTGTCATTACTATTTATTGTTAGGAACCTTCTTGATTTACATTCTGTAATTTAGATTTCATTATTTATACTTCTTTAGGTAGTTCTTTGCGCTTTCTGTTCCTTTTTTCCCGTTTTCACTTTTTTGCATCATGCGTTCTACCTGTCAAGATTTCTTGTGCAGAACAACTGAAGTTAATCCTTTCTCACTCGTGGAGGTTAGGAATCTGAAATAAAAGCAGTGGAAGGTCAGTGCACCCTCTGGAAGCTGTAGGGAGGAGCCCTTCCTTGGTCTTTCCAGCTTCTGGTGGTGGCGGCAAACCCTGGTGTCCCCTGGCATTCTCCCTCTGTACTTCTGTGTCTCTGTCTGAAGGACACTAGTGATTGAATTTGGCACTCATGTAATCTAGTATGATATCATTTTAATTTGATTGTATCTACAAAGACCCCATTGACCTTGACAAGGTCATAGTCATGTGTTCTTGGGATTAAAACTTCAACATTTTTTTGGAGGGAGGACACAGTTCAACCCACAATGAAAGAAGAAAGAAATGGGACGAGTTAACACTGATCCAATGTGAGGAGTGTGAGACCACACCAGTGGGTGCCCAGACTATGCAGTGGTCACACACCTGTCTACCATGTTAGCTTGACCTGCTGGTCATGTGGTTACAGAGACTGGAGTGGAGGTTTGAGGAGCGGGGTCCAACCGGACAGAAGGTGTCTGGGCTCAATGACAAACACTCGCAGAGACAACTACAGAATGTCCATTAGCCTCCTGGGCAGTTATGGGCAGATGACACGAGAGGCCAGGGTGAGTGTCGCTGTGAGGGGCTAGTATTAGCCGTCAGGAATCCTGAGAGTCTCCTATGTCTCAAGGGTTAGCGTATGCTGAATATTAGTGTTACTTGGTCTTTCTATCCTTTATCTTCTTAAAAAACTATCTTTTATTATTTTGCCATGCTTTTTCTTGAATCATATTTTATCTTTTTAATCTAGAAAATGAGTAGTACACACTTAATATGTATGTCTAAATATGTTTTCTATTTGTGTATTGCACATATATCTATGTATTTAATAATCGTGTTTCATGCATCCTGTTTGTCTTCTTGATCTCTGTTATCAGTATTGAATATTCCAAACACAGTACGAGCATTTAAATCTCAGCAAACCTTCCCTGATTCCTTACTGTGTACTGTGAGCACATAGAGGCATTAACCTTGCAACTCTACAAGGAGGCGATTGATTATTAATGGAGTGACCGATCAACTCATTCATAAGATTTTGGTACTCAGGAGTGGGGTGGAATTAGTCTGAGACCCAATGCAGGGTAGGAGGATGGGGCCTAGGACTGTGCTGGCCGAAGCCTGAAGGCCTCGAGGGAACAATTAGCGAGGATGGAAAGGAAGTAAAGGAAGCTGGTTTTAAAAGCTCAAAGGAAGGGGAGCCTGACCATCTAGTGGTGGGAAGTTTGATAGCAATGGCCTCAAGTAATGTGAAAAACAGAAAATGCACCTATTGAGTGCTATCTAGCTAAGGATATTTTCAGGAAGAATATTGCCTGATTTCTTCCCATTGTCTATAACAAAGTAAGAGGAGACAGAAGAGCTAAAGAACAAATTATTAAATATAAAGAAGCTGGAACTTGCTGGATTTGAAAATAGAATTCTTTCTCATCCCTAGCTTCTCCAGACAGCCCACAAGTCTCGAATTTGAAAGTGCCTTACGCCGAAGAGCGCATACAAGATAGCAAGCAGCATCAGATCCTTTGTGAAGACTTAGGAAAGAGATAGCCATGGCAGCACACACTGTAATGCCAGCGCTTGGGAGGCTGAGGCAGGAGGATCACTGGGAGTTGGAGGTCAGCCTGGGCTACATAATGAGACCCTGTCTCAACAAAACAGAACAACCCCCCTCCCCCAAGACTTCAGAAAGATTATGGCAGTACCTGGAACATACAGGCCAGAGTGCCTGGAAGGACTGAAATACAAAGCGCTCTTAGGTGCTCTTCACTAAGCCAGCGGCTTCTTGAGGATGCGTGTTTCTCAGCAGCCTCGCAGGGCACCGTGTCGGTAGAGCCGCCTGGAAGAGACACACAGCTGTGTCTTTGGCTAATGGGGTGAAGCCCAGTAAGATTTATACGAAACTCACAGCATTCTTGACAGAAAATTGTTCTAGTAGACTCATCACCAATTTGGCCTAAAGAGACTAAAAGTACAAAAGAGCAGCTTGATGAGTGAAGGAAGGAGGACTTGGGGGTCTGGGGAGAAGGCATTCTGCGGGGAGGAAGGACACCAATAACCTGCAAGAGGCGGGCCCTCTTTGCCCCTTTCGGCCCAGAGGGCGCCCGCCCGAGTCCCCTCCTCGCGCTGGGCGCCGTGAGCTTTCCGGTTCCAGCCGGAAGAACCAGGCACCTTCACTTCCTGTCCCCGAGGACGCTGCGCTTGGAATCCGGCCGCCTGACTCCAGGCAGCCTCCGAGGCCGGAAGGCCCGCACGCGAACCCCCGCGGAGCGGTCACTTCCTGTCCTGCGGGGGCGCCTGGTAACAAATCAGGGCACGCGCCTCAGCCTCAGCTGCCCCAGGCGCAGATCTGTAAGCAGAATCCTTAAGCCACTAAGTTCTGGAGTGCTTTGTCATGTACGAATAGATAACTGGAATGCCCCACTTAATACTTGAGAAAATTGAAGTACAGAGAAGTTAGATAACTTGGCCGAGGCCACATAGCAAGTGACACACACACGCTCCCTGGCCTGGGCTTTTAATCCCGTGGCCGCAGGACTTCTGTGTCAACGCGGTCTCCACCAAGGATCTTCAACTGCTAGTTGCTTACCTCTGAAGACTGCCCTCTGTGAGGAGTGCGCTTCCGTCTGCACAAACGCACGTCCTGGGTTACCGATCACTGCGAGCCTGGGGCCTGGGCCTGCTTCCCGTCCCGTGCTGGCTCGATTCAGCTTTTGAGCCTGCAGGACTGAAGGCCAGATGTGGGAGCCGAGCGAATCCACCCATCCTCAGCACGATCGAGGCCCACTGTGGAGCTGGCAGCCGGCGCCTCCTCTGGCACGCAGGCTGGCGCCGTCTTCCACGGAAGATCCCCGCTCTCACAATACATATTCACACACTTTGTTTCTTGAGCTGTGTAATTCCTGCCAGTGTTTTCCTTGCATTTATTAGTTTCTTATTATTCCACCTGTTTCACTCTCTGACCTCTCCACTCTCACTCCTAAATTCTAAGTTCAGCGCTTTTGTTTTTCTCATTTTCTTCCAGAGGTCTCTTCCCCTCTGCCTTCTCTTTTTACAGCGTCTGGAGTCTCTTCTCCATGTTCTTGGCAGATGTAACTGGCTCCGTCCTTCGTGCACGTTAACTGGCCTCGCTGTGTCAGCCTCCTCTTTTGACATGAACTGTTTGCATAAATATGTTTGAGTTTTCTCATTACAGCGATTGTATAAAATACTATTTTAAAAGGATAATACACAAGGACCTTGTTCTTTTAAAATCCTACATGATTTTGTTTACATTGCTCTACCTTTGGATTTACCATTCGGTTGGCCTCCTTACTCTATCTACCCATCCATCTATCCACCCCTTCATCTTCCATCCATCCTTCTGTCATGCATTTTGGTGGCTTCATCCAGACTTTTCCACCTTTAATCGAGAAGTACATCATGAGGATTTAATCCCAACCCCTCTGGCCGTAATTCTCGTCCTCACGTATACTCTCCAGATGTATACAGTATTTGAAATGTGATCTTACTTTCCCCGCAAAAGTTAACACAGCAGAGTATCCTTTTAACCTGAGCTGGTTTTTATTGTTGTCATTTCTGAATAACCAAATATTTACTCTTGGCCTGCTAAACAGAATTGCCACAAATTATTTTTGTAGGCCTATGCCTTTTCTTTCGAATAGAGTTTTAAAAAAGCCTCGTTTTGTTGATGATTTGAAATGGTTCTATTTCTTGGAATTTAAATGATTACAAATGACACCCTGTGGGTTCCCCATTCCATTCCAGAGCTCCGCCCCAACAGCTCTTCGTGGGAGCTGTTCTCACCATGCTGGGCGAAGCCACGTCACAAATCTTCCCTGAAAGGCCTTCCTGCTGTCTGCCCTCACTGCCCGGGGTTAGCCTTTCTTATCTTCTGCTGAGGCCTTAATGGAAGATAAAGGTGACGGACCAGCACATTCTGCCTTGCTTCTTGTCCTGGGCCATCCCACCCTTCTCTGCTCCTTTTCTTAGTCCTGCCTTGCTGTCAGCTTTCTGCAGTCTCTCCTCTTTAACGTTCCCAGCTGCTGGCCGTGGACTGTTTCCAGATCTCTGAGGGAAGCAGAAGGAAATGCAATATTGAACCCATCTAAACTTACAGTTCCCTTTTTTCTCCTGCTGTCCCGCTGGGTGTTTACATCTTTTGTTCAGGGCATGCATACACCATCACTTTCTCCCGCTCCCTGTAGATTAGCTCTTAACTGCTGCAAGAACTCTTAGGTTAGCTTATTTACTGTAAATTGTGTCTACTCCTTACCTTTCCCCAGTTCATGCTTCCTGATTTTCTAATACAGTGTATGTAACAATCCAAATAATAAGCTTACCCAGTATGCAAATGTCCATTTCTAACTCCCGTGCGGTGCGTTAGTATAGTAGCCTATTTGGGAACATTCAAAACTATTAAGAGTCCTTCGCTGTGAATGCAGCTCAGTGGCAGGGCCCTTGGCTGGCCTTGGTGAGGCCCTGGGTCTGGTCCAAGCATTGCAAGGAAAGGAAAAAAAAGTAAAAGAAAGTTGATTACAGTCAGTTGGCTTTGCTTTTGCCTTGAGATGACAATCAACTCACTTTTATTAAGTTCAACTAGTTTTCCTGATTTCTCTGTCTTTCAGAGTCCTGAAAGTATTTTTTGAGATAGGCTATTTCGAAGTTACAAGAAATAAAAGACTAATTCAGTGTCAAAAACATTTGAGCAAAAATTCAATGACAGTGATTGTATTTGGATTCTGTATGGCTATAGCTTGTATAAAGGCTGGATCAAGGAGGGTGAATAACTTTTGTGGATATTAACTGGTAGAAGATAATCTTTTGCTTTTTCATTCATAGGAAAATTTTAAGGGGAAATAATAGAGAATATTTTTCTTTCCCATTTATTTCTAGTAAAAGTTAGATGCCTACTTTTGTTCTCAGTGTAATTTTATATTGGCTGCCCATGGAAGCAACTGCCTCTCTGTTAGGAGTGATGTGTAAACTTTTTTCACAAAAGAAAGGAAAGTTGTTAGAAATGCATGATGTTACAAGGTCAACATACCACTAAGAGTCACACTTCATTCTATCTGGTCCCAGGAGACGGGCACACGCCTACGTGTAAAATCAGAGGCGTACAAGCGTTTATTTCCCAGACATTGAGAAGCGTCTTCAGTTTACTGTGTTGACAGCAAAACCAGAACCGATAGATTGTTCTGTTCATTTATTGTAGGTTGAGTTGCTTTTGCCTCTAGGCATTCTTGTGTTCAACTGGGGCTTTCGCCAAAAAAGCAAGAGCTGCCTTAGTCTCCTCTTGCGCACAGCTCCAGTTAGTCACAGAGCTGCAGATCTTGACGATACCCTCTTGCTCCCCAGTTTTGACTCAGCACCATATGGCTTTTGACAAAGTCAGGCCACAGCTCCAACCTCAACAGCCTAATATCATCAAAGCTCAGCCCACTGAGGAAATGACCCTTGTTTGTTCCAGTAGGTCGCAGAGCTGCGATGAGAACAGGGTAGGGAAGCAGCTTGGCCAGGGAAGAAGCACATTTGAAAAAGTGAAAGAAAATATGTGGAGTGAGGGGGAGGGGGGACTTCTAATAGACAAGATGTAGCTGATTCAGAGCAACATTTTCTGAGTCCAAGAAAAATACTTTGCTTACATCTTATTTTGTTCTAAGGATAAGGAACTTTCACCTGAATTTAAAAGACAGGAGGATCCAAAGTCTGGTTTCAATTAACGTGATTTAGAATACACAAGGAGTGTTTCCCGTAATGTTTCCATAGCTTACCACGGATGTAAGGACACAGCCAAATCTTACATGCTCCTCCACGAGAAGGCGAATGTGGAAATCTTCAGGGCTGTCGTGGGGTGGTTGTTGTTTTGCCTGTCCGGGGTTCTGCACCCCAAACTCCCTCCAACGTGTGCCAGTTTTTGCTTGCAACCTCCTTTCAGGCAAGTATGCTGAATATCTAAACTTAAAAGAAGAAGAAGAGAGAAACTAAATGTAAGGAGCCAAACATCTTCCCATCTCTCACATCAAACAAATTTCTCTCAATGCTGTAAAGCCTGGAGAAGCAGAAGCAAACTTCAAAACTCTCCTCTAAGGTTGACACCAAATTGTGAATCTTGAATGAAGATGAATCTAACAACTGTTAGAATCCAAGAAGCCCAAAGGCATCTTTTTTCTAGTCTTCTCTTAAATTGTTTGGCAAATGTTGCAAGCTACTCCATAACATCTAAGTTTCTTTTAATAGAGAAAAAGCAGTGCAACCTGTCAGATCTGTTGTTGAATAAACTATTCTTCCAAGGCCAGAAGTACCCGTTGGTGTATCTTTCTCCAAAGGCTCCAGATGGAGAGAAAGAGAGCTTATTTGGGGTAAAGTTCAGATCCACACGCATGAGGTATGAGTTTCTTGTGAGTGGATCTCTGCTACATTTTCTAGCATCAGCCTGTTTCTTTCCGGTACCCTCCCTAAGTTACAGCTGCCCAACTTAGTCGTCTTCTCCCCATCTTACTCCTCTCCTTGGCTTCTCACCAATGCTCGTGCCGCCTCTAATACTCTTCTTCTCCTTTCTGCCTGACAAATTCCAGCTGACCCTGCACGTCTCAGACGCCCAGCAAAGAGACTATTTCAGCTTTCTCCAGCATCCTCAGGCAGAGTTGAGTATTTTTTTCTTCGTGATCCTAGTATACCTTTCTATGGTCTCACCCTCGATTTGTTTACCCTTTTATCATCTATGTCAGCCGGGAAGCCCGTGGGAGCGAAGGAGTTTGTGTCTTCACGTCTCCAGGTTTTAGCCAGCACCTGAGTACTGGGAGTCGTGCTAACAGCTGCTATTTATGAGCCCTTAGGTTCCAGACACTGTTTTATGTAAGTTCTCAGTAAGTAAATTAAATAAATATATCATCAAAGGTTCTGGGAGATCATCCCCATTTGTACATGGGGAAACGAAGCTGTAGAGGGGTAACTCATGTGTATAAGGACACACACACAGCAAGAGCTGAAGCTCTGACTTCGAAGCCAGGCAGGCTGACACCAGGGTCCCTTCTTAACAATGTACTCTATTACCTGGAGTAATTATTTGATGAGTGAATGAGTGAGAACAAGTTATACAAGTGTTAACTCACTCTAGAAACATCAGATCTACCTTTTGCTCACTCAAATAGAGCTGGAAGCTAATACGAAGAAGTATTCTCTGTGTGTACTCCTCTCAGCTGTGTCTCTACTATACACACTGGGGCTGGGACTCTGCTCCAGCCCACGTGAAGCCACTGGCAAAGGGAGGCTTTGGGTAGGAAGCCACTGGCAATGGGAGGCCTCGGGTAGGAAGCCACTGGCAATGGGAGGCCTCGGGTAGGAAGCCACTGGCAATGGGAGGCCTCGGGTAGGAAGCCACTGGCAATGGGAGGCCTTGAGGAAAGGGTGGGGGGCTGCTCCGCCCCAAGGGGTTCTAAGGACTCCAGCCTGAGTGAGTTTGCTCTGACCTAGTGACCCCTGAGGTCACTAGGGGGCTGGGGAAGGCCCCTGAGGACTTGAATTGGTGAAATCTGTTCACCCACCTCCACGGCTGGCTGTAAACCTGGGCTGGCCCTGGCAGAGCCTGGGCCCGTGGAACCTCTGAGGACAGACCTGTGCCTTGGGCTGTGAGTCACGGTGATGCAGAGGCCCGCTGTCCTGAGACGGGAGATCAGGGGCGGGCCGGCTCTGCTGGGGTCCTGCTCCGTGACAGTGCGGCGTGGGCGGCCCTGGGTGCTGCCGGCCCCACGCTGCCTGCTCCGGCAAATGGCAGAACACGTCATCTGTTTAGTGAGCACAAGAGCTTACGGTCCACTGAGACTGCGGCCGTGAATCATAATTGTGTAACTGAAGTTGTTAGTCAAAGCAAGGTTGCGAGCCTCCGAGGAGCACTGTCGCTGACCCTGGATATTTCGGATTTTGATTTAGAAAAACTACTCTGAATCTCTATTTATGAGATAGTAAATGGATTTAAATTTTCTGGAAAGCATTTTGATAGTATGTATTAAATGCCTTAAAAACTTTAATATCCTTTCTTACAGCAATTGCACCTGAAGGAATTTATCTTAAGTAAATAGTATGTGTAAATTTATATTCATGGATGGCCTGTGAAGTATGTAAGCAAGTAAGAATTTAACGAAAAATCTGGATATGGTGGTACACAACTGAAACCCTGCACACGGGAAGCTGAGGCAGGAGGACTGCCAGTTTGAGGCCAGTCTGGCTACAGAGCGAGACTCTGCCTTTAAAAAAAATCAACAACAGAGAATTTGATTAAAGAAATTGTGGTTTAGTTGTACATGACAGATAGCACAACCACTAATGTAATGAGGAAAATACTGTTGATGTGAAAAGATGGAAAAAATGTTCATAATACATTCATGAAAACAGTAGGTATAGGATAATGTAGTCTTCTTTAGAAAAATAAAATAAAAATTCCAGAAGGGTGTATATTAAAATGCTCTCTCTGTGGGGTAGGATTAAAAGTGTCTTAAGGGATCTTTTAGCTTAAATTTCAAAACTAGAAGTTTTTTTTTTAAAGCGAATTGATGGGAAACAGTGGAGACAGAGCTTTTGTAAATTGGGAGGAGGGAAAGGGCTGAAGGGAGGGAAGAGGAACGGGAAAAAGAGAATTAAGATATATTATGTACAGATACAAATTCCCCGTGATTGTGATCATTATGTATGGCGAACATGTACTAATAAAAAGTAAATCAAACGTACACAGTGGGCTTCCGTAGGTTCTGCCCTGTGTAGTTGGACCAGTGGCGCCGGTACTGCTGTTCTGGCTGCTGTACGAAGGCGTCAGGAAGCCTGCTGTGGTCGGCACCCTGCAGCCTGGGCTGGAAGGTCTCGTGGGACGATGAGCTCTAAAGGAAGCGAAATGAGGCCTTGCGTGCTGGAGAAAGTGCTCAGAGCCTTGCTTGCAGAGGGCTGGACATTTGCCACACACATCTGCATTGGGCAGTGTTCTCGCTCTCTGAATAGTATTAGCCTTATTCAATCTTGAAAAAAATCATTATTCTAAAATTGCTCAGAGCTGGTCTGTCGTGGCTTAAAGAATGCGTTTGAGTTCGTCAGTATCATCATCTACAAAAGGAATTCTAAAATCCACACTGAGAAGCCACTTGAGGAAAATCAACATCACAGTATGGCAGATGCAGCTGGGGAAAAGGACAAGATCTCAGAAAGTCGGAAAAGAAAACACAGAAGCAGACGGTGGTGCTCCAGATTCTCTTGAAGCTGGCAAAGGCCCACGGTGTGACACGCAGTTTAAAAAGCACAGACTTCCCCAGACTAGACTCAAAAGCACCCTCCCCCACCCCCAGCAAAGGTCTGCCTAGTCCTGGTCAACCGCAAACACCTAGCACTGTGCTGGACCGTACAGAATCCATTATGAATGTGCCCTGTGACCCAGAGAGGGCACGCGGGGTGAACTGCCCTTCTGGAAGATACCCAGTGTGTGGGGATTCAAGGTGGCTTTGGACTTCAGCGGCAGTAGGAGTGGGGTTTTCTGCCTCTACCCGTGTGATTTTGGGGAAGTTCCTGAACTTCGGCAAGCCTCAGAAGGAAGACATTCATGACACTTACTTAACCTGTGGAGTATCTGGGGTACAAATGCCAAAATAGCTGCAAATTGTGTTTTAAATGGTCCTTAGTGTGTGCTCAACAATTACTAGCTGTGATTATAACTGTTTGATCACAGATTTCCTTTGGCGGGTCATGATTTATCCCATGAGAGCTCTGCATCTTGGATGCAGCGAGTCATCCCTGGTTGATAGCAGCTAAGGAGAACTTCCGGCACAGAGGGCAAAGGCACGAGCTTGCTTTTATTCAGGGCATAGAACTGAAAAGGTTATTGGTTGTGAAATATTAGAAACTTTATTTAGGTTTATCATGGAATCTTGAGCAGGGAAGAAATTGACATGACCACTGGGAATGGATGACAAAGAGCTACTGGTGGGCCCTGGAGGACCGTATCATTTTAGAACATTTGCTTTCTTTTCATTCTTTTTAAATTGAGCACAGCATGAGGCATGAAAGCAGTTTGTTGGTAAATGAGAACATTCCCTGAAGACCGTTTGGGTCCCAGCTCACATGAAATGTTCAAAGGATATTTAAAGGATTGTTGTTATTTAAACAGGATGGTGAGTGTAGATCCTCTGTTTTTGCAACAGGTATGATGAGGAACATTATGGCATCGAAGTGCTCTAAAATCATCCAAGATGGTCCCCAACACGAGCCAGTTTCTTTGGGTTTCATCTGGAAGGAGAATCGTATGATTCGGGCTGCATTACTTTGTTTCCACCTGAGAAGCGTTTGTGTGTTCAGACAGCTGGGGCAATGTGACCTGTTGGTGGTCGCTGTGCACCACGAGCTGCGAAGGTTCCTTTAGCCTGCAGTTGTAATGCAAGACCCAGGCCCTGCTGAGAGTCCAGGTAGCTTGCTGGCACACAGGTCAAATGTAAGAAGACTGCTCCCTGGCTAGCATTTCAGCACAGGCTGAAAGCCAGGTGTGAGAAGAGAGCTGTGTGATCCAGCACTTTCCTAAGAGCGTTTGGAGAATATTGTGGCCTGGAACCTTTCTGTACCCCAAGGGAACGTATCATGCCTCAGACACATATTTCTAGCTGTGTCTAGAAGGAGAAACATTTAAATGTTGTCCGTAAGGCATATCATAATTCTTGCAGTTAAATATTAGCTAGTGCAATTAAGTTAAAGAACTCTTAAGTTTTTGTCTAAGAACCAAGTCAGGGAAGCCTGGTCAAGTAGCACTTCACCACAATGAAAAGTGCTTGGTTTGTACAGGCATTTTGATAGAAGTTGCCTTAAAGACCATTGCTGTCACCTAAAAGAGACAGCGTGAGTGATCTTCTCTTAGCCTGACCAGCTTCCTTGTCTTTTTAGCATCTGGATATGGGATGAATGCAGGGACCGGTTGCTACAGCAACAGCATCTTCAGTAAAGGCGTTAAGAAAAATCACTTCTCTCCGAATACTAATAGGTTGTCACTTTCGCCTTAAACCGGCTGTTTCCCTGATTGGCAATAAGTCAGAGAGATTATTTATAGATTAAGGGCTGCTGCTAGGTCTGATCATCTTGTCCTCATTTATGTTGGATCTTCCAGGAGAAGGAAAAAAAATAATTTGAAGCAAAATGTTAAGGGTTAAATTTTCTGAAATTTGAGATTTATGGCTTTTACTCCAGAGAATAAGACTTTTCCGTAGTACTTTGAAAGCCATTCTTTAAGTGGAAACTCTGTGGTGTTGAAGCAGATGCAGCTGCTGTCTGTAAATTACCTGCCCCATGGAGGCTGGAGCAGACTGCTTATGTCTGATCGGGGGTGAGGAGTGAGAGATGATTCTCTCACTAAAAGGTTGTGTGAGGTAGTGAAGGAGATCGTCCTAAGGCAAAATCTGCACACAAGACATATTTTCAGATCCTGGGAATCACTTGCAACAAAGGATTTTAGTTTTTCTTGCCATTAGTTCCAGAACATGTAAAAGATTCCATTCTCTAGTGGAAGTAAAGGATTATGCACACGTCTCCCACATATGACTTCTTGTAGAGTAAATTGTGATTGTGCGATGGGATGAGTTAATTGGCTCATGGGTTACCATTTCAGTCCTTAGGGAGTAGAGCTTGTTATTGGAAAGGCACGAGATGTATTATGCAGTATGTCCAGTTCCTTGGATTAACTGAGGTTGAACTTTAGGTCTGTCACACTGTCACACAGTGTGACTTCAGATTAATAGCCGCTTAAACCTCAGTTTCCTGATGAGAAAATAGGGAAAACAATAGTTTTGTGTTGAGGGGAAGGATGAAATTAAATGAGATAGTGCATGAGCTTTGACTAGCACAGTGCTTGGCATATGATGGGGAGAAAAAATCCAAAGCATTATCATTCCTGTTTTCTTGACATGGAAGATCTCTGATGCTCTTACAGTTTAGATAAAAATACTGTCCCAAGTCCAGAATTAGGGGACGTGTTTATTCACAGCATCTATTATACAGAATCTTTCAGACTAAAGCTCATCGGCATTGAGGTGTGAGTGGCTTGCGAACAACAGTGTGACCCAGACTGATGCAAATGTGCATCTCTAAGTAAAACTCGTCCTTGAATGTTCATCATCCACTAAGAATAATATTGGAAAAAAATGACGTGGGAACAGATTCATGATAGACTGTTAAGTGAAAAGGGTAAACTGCAAAGGAGTAAGCATGACACAACTCCATTTTAAGCCATAAGTATGACATGACTCCATTTTTTTTGTTGTTATTGTTGTTTTGTTTTGTTTTTTGTGGTGCTGGGGATCGAACTCAGGCCCTTGTGCTTGCAAGGCAAGCACTCT
This sequence comes from Hystrix cristata, assembly GCA_004026905.1. Taxonomy (NCBI): domain Eukaryota; kingdom Metazoa; phylum Chordata; class Mammalia; order Rodentia; family Hystricidae; genus Hystrix; species Hystrix cristata. The sequence continues at coordinate 23,516 of PVJO010015901.1, read as the reverse complement.
AATCACTGAGCTAAATCCCCAGCCGACATGACTCCATTCTGAGCAGTGAGTATAACATGACTCCATTTTAAGATGGTACAGAATAAAAGAATATATGGAAAATATCTGTATATGTTCAGTATACACACACATGCATGTACTCTTCTTGACTGGTAGATATCACTGAGTCTTGAGATTATGAGTGATATTTATGTTTGTCTTTTATTTTACATACTTTCTGCGGTGAACATGTACTGCATTTGTGGTTTTAAAAAGTAGTCACTTTAAAAATGAAGCGGGAATTGACCCTGACATGTGAATTGGCCAGAAAGCTCCTTGTCTTTTTTTGCTATTAAATTGTGCCTGTGGCAAGAGAACAGAAACAGAAATCCCTGTGGGGCTCTGCACACAGGTCTGGTGCCTCATTAGAGTCATCCTTTGCTTTCTGGGAACGGGGGCCAGGAAAACTGAGTCACAGTTGGCACTTTGTCATCTGAGGTCCTTTCAGACGTGTCCCTTGTGAACGAGGCCCAGATGAACCTCTCGGTGCCGATGTCTGCACTGTAGTGGTTGAGTCCTGGCTCCTCCCGACTGCGCGCCCTGGCTGCGACTGACCAGCTCTGATCCCGGAGCCTCCTCACCTGGGCCTGCAGGAGGGGAGACCGGAGCCGTGAAGGCAGCTGGGAGGGGTCACCTTTATTCTCTCCTCTGGGCTCTGTGTGAGTTTTCAGTAGAGCCTGGTGCGCTCCCTTAAGGGGACATAATGCCGTTAGATTTAGAGGCACAGCTGAGCGTAACAAAGAGGTTACCTTTCCAAAGTGGCACTTTGGGCTCCCTGTGTCAAAATCCAGTTTCTTCTCACTGGTGACCTGTGTCGCACTCCGCACAAAGTGCTGTGACAGTGCACAGAGGAACATGTGTGCTGCCTTTGGGAGGGTGAGCAGACCTGGAGCAGCGACTCAGGAGTCTGCTAATGAGCCCGAGTGCCTAGTATGACTGGAACGTGACTACCACTGGCTTACAGATGTTTTCCCATGATCACCAATGACTGCTGTTTTTTTGTCTTTTTTAAATTTCTCATCTTGAGAAAACATAATCTCAGAAGTTGAATTTAATGGGTAGACCCAATGGAATATTGTCACTGAACCAATTTTAAACTTTAAGGGAAAATACATTCAAACAGAAAATGTTTCTTCAGTAGTAGACATTTCAGAGGGCCGTGGGTGAAAGATCTCATTCTTCCTAAGACCAGATAATGCATGATGCTGCAATCTTTGGGATGACTTCAGTGTTATATGCTGTATCAAATTAAGAGGAAAGTAGCTCTTTCCAAAGAGAGCTGCAAGTGATGCTTCAGTGAACTGTTTTGGGGGCACCTTATGATGAAGAAATGTGAATTATTTATGCTGGGTGGGTGTCTTAGTTATTTTTCTTGTTGCTGAGACAAAATACCCAACACCCAAAGTTAAAGGAGGAAAGGTTTATTGTAGCTCAGTTTGTAGAGGTTTCAGTTCCTAGTTGGCTGGCTCCAAGGCAGGGCGGCACGGCAGAGGAGCATCAAGGAGGAAAAACAGTCGATGGCAAAGCAGGGCAGGCAGAAGGCAGCAAGCAGCAAGCAGTGGCAACAGTGGCAGCAGCAGCCTGCCTCTCCTTTTATCCCTCCTGGGCCACCTGCCCTTTGGGTAGTGCCGCCCACACCCAGGGAGGGCCTTCCCATTATCTACACTCAGAACTATGCCAAACCAATTGGTGGACTAATTTAGTAATCACACACCCTTTATTCCAGCGACACACACTTAACCTCAGCATCACACCCAAGCCTCGCCTATGGCCACATGAAGTTTTGGGGGGACATCTAGACACAAGCCATAACAGTGGGCTACATGGTCAGGACCCCACTGAACACTCCATTGGGAAAGGGTAGGGTGAGAGCTGGGCCTTAAGAAATAACACATAAATGTGCATTACTGGCAGTGAGATGAAGTTAGGAACTTTGTAAAAAGCCTGCTGGAGAGATGGAAAGGCAGGGATGGAGAAAGAGATGACAGGAGGGTTGAAGGGGTACGCGCAACGTGCTCTCGCAGCAAATTGGCTGTGGAATTGGATCACTGAGACGTTTATGACTCAGTGAAAGGTATTCATCACAGAAAGGGAAAAGCGGAGGAGGAACGGGTTTGTTTGGGAGACACGAGGGGGATGGCTTCACTTCAGACTGCTGATTGGTGATCAGAGGGACGTGAGGAGCCAAAGAGCTCCAGCAGGCAGATTAAAAAGGAAGATTCAGAACCGTCTTCTTTGCACTGTCTGGCAAAGTTTCAACAAGATACAAAAATATCATGCAAAAGCATTTAAAATTGAAAGAACAGTACTGAAAACTTGTAGGGCAGGTGATGGAAAGACAGCCAGCAAAGAACTCTAACTTTTGGCTACCAATATGATCAAATGATCACTCATTCCCTATGTTCAAAATCATGTTAGTTTTTATCTTTCTTTCTCCCCAGATCTCCATATTTAATTGGTCAAGTTTCATCGGTCACACCTTTGGGTGACCCATGTATTAATTTTTACTCTCCATTATCAGGGCAACTACCCAAGCTCTTATTCATAGCAGAAATCAAATTGAAAGATAGACCTAGGGTTTAGGGTGTGCGTGTCCTCGCTGGGATGTATTTCTGCATTTTGTCCTGTTTGTTTGCGGGGCCTCTCCAGGACTGTCAATCTGAAGAGCTCTTTCAGCAGTTATTCTTAGGCTACAAGGTGCAGTCAAGCTGTCGGCATTCACTTTAAGATGTTACCCTTTGCAATTTCGTCCGGGCTCATCTTTCTAGGGATAAGTACATTTACCACGCTCCCACTAGTATGCTGCAGCTGTACAAAGGTGCTTAACAGACTCGGCTAGACTGCACACTTGTGCTTTTGCCACGGTGCATCACCTGCCTGTGAGGCCATCTCCCTAACCATTTCCCGCCGCTGACGGGGTCCTCATTCTTCTGGATGTGGAGCAAGGCTGGCTCCATCAGGCAGCTTTCTTTGACCCTCTTCCCGTCCTCGGACAGAGGTAACTTCTCTCCTGTGTTTCCATTTTGCTCATTCTCCTTGGGTGTAATGAATTCAATTATGATATTCTCTTCTCCAAGACCTTGGAAAACTTCAGGGAAACTTACTTTTGCTATCTCCAGTGCCTAGCAAAATGCCCGATTCATAATGGAGGTTCAAGAAATATTTTGCACATTACAAGAAAGCAGAGAATGTAAGAGGCTTTAAAAGCTGTGACTTATTTAATTTAGGGGAGAAAAGGGCTTAACTATACCTACTTTAGCTTCCATTAGCAGGAAATGTTACTTGTCCAGATAATTAATGATTTTTAAATGCTAAGATTTCTTTTTTTTTTTTTTTGGTGCTGGGGACCAAAGTCAGAGCCTTGTGCTTGCAAGGCAAGCACTCTAACCACTGAGCTAAATCCCCAGCTCTCAAATGTGAAGATTTCTTATTTTGTCTATTATATATAAAATATAGACATGAAATATATAACATAAAATTTATACATAAAATATATTTATATATGAGACCAATACATTGTATGTAAATTAATATAACTTATTAAATGTATGTATGTCTTTGGCTAAAAAAGAATGTATTTTGATTTATTGATAACTCAAGTTCATCAGTATCAAAACCAGTGATTTCCCTTAATGTTTATTGAGTTCTATGAAATTCCCCTGTACTGAGTTCTTCTGTCTGTTTATCATAAGGTGGGGAGAAAATAAGGGGTGCTGAATTCAGGATATGCCATTAGGCGACCATTCTTAGGCGACCATTCTTAGGGCTTTGTCCTTTGTGCTGTGCTTTTCTAAAGGACATCAAGGAACACAGCCATTATTCTGGGTACCCTCATCCTCCTATAAACATAGGGGTTTTATTGGTCACTTATTCATTCAACAAACCTTTACTTAGTACCTGCGATATGTTGCACACTGTTAAGTGCTTCAGATTTATTGGTGAGCAAAGCAGGCAAAGATTCTTGCTCTCATAAAGCTGATATTGTGAGCAGAAAGAGGCAAATACTAAATAAACACAATAATTAGTAACTTACATAGTATGCTGGCAATTGGTAAGCGCTATTGAAAAGAAGTAGGACGTGAAAGGAGAGTTCAGAGTGCAGGGACGGGGCCAGCATACAGGGTTGGCTTTGTGGATGAGGGCCAGGGGCCAGCAGCAGTGCAGAGATCTGGGGGAGGAGCTCTGGGCGGAGGACTCAGCTTGTGGAAAGGCCCCAGGGTGGTCAAGAACAACAAGGAGGTCAGAAGCAGATGAGGCCGGAGAGGCGAGGGCCAATCACACATAGCTCATGGGTCTCGTGGGACCTGGAGCCGGCGTGAACTGGGCAGTGAAGGACTTTGAGAGAGAATGTAGAAGATCCAACTAATGTTTTAAAGGAGCACACTGGCTGTGTGTTAAAAAGTAGACCAAAGAGACAAGTGTAGAGGAGACTAATGCAATCATCTAGGCACCAGTCCAGGGACCACGACGATGGGTAGCAGTGTGTGTGGAGAGTGGACTCAGCAGAATGTGCAGACAGGTGGAAATGTGCACAGGAAAGAATGAGGTCACGAGCTATGAAGTCTGAACAGCTGGAAGCAATGACGTTGCCATCAATCAAGAGGGGGCTCTGCTGAGTGGAACTGAAAAGGGGACAAAAATCCAAAATTTAGCTTTGGACAGCTGCGTAGAGATGTGTGTTCAAGAGCCAAGTGGAAAGGGGGAGGGAGTTGATAGGATTCCAGGGCCGAGGGGCACCCACAGAGGAACGCAGGGCTCCCACAGAGGAACGCGGGAGTCACGGGCTGTGGTGGGCTGATTTGGTCAGCGTGAGCAGGAACGCCCAGCTGGACTGAGTTGGTGGGTTCTGGGTGTGGAGGATCCACCTGAGGATTGCTGCTGACACAACATGAAGGAGAACGGGAGCAGAAGATGGGGGCCGGCTGTTTCCCAGGAGAAGCTCTGCTGTGGCTGGTTCTCCCGAAGGGGACTTGGCTCTGGTCATCACAGAAGGAGCTCAGGGCCTTGCTGTCATCGAGGATGGCTGCTGTTGCTTCAGGGGAGTTCTGGTCTCCATCTCTGCTGCGAGCATCGTATCCTGGTTCCAGTATAGATTTCTTCAGACTTTTAGTGCAGAGACAGATGTACACAGGGCACTGCGATGGGCTCCCAGCCCTTGACTGGATCTTTCAGGTCTCTGGTGTATAGTCTGCACTCTTCCTGCATTTGACTTGTGTGTGTGAACGTTGTAACTTGTACTTGTCCTGTAATAAATCTGCTCTCTCGTAAACCATCCATTCTACAAAAGTAACTACTATACTGGCATTCAGTGTTTTGAGCCGTGAGACTGACGCAGAGATCAGCAAGGGACCCGTGTAGGTGGAAGAGGAGAACAGGGCTGAGCTCTGGGGTGCCCCTGCCTGAAGAGGTGAGGGAGGAGCGAAAGAACCTCTGAGGTCACAAGAGAGGGGTGACCAGGGAGGAAAAGCAGGGGAAGAGGTGGGTACTAGCTGGCGACCAACAGTTTCACCACAGCCAAGAAGCTAGCAGTCTACACACTTGTTAGGATTAAGTGAATCAGCTCAGCAGGGTCAAAGAAGCCTTCCTGTGCCTACATGAATTGCAGTTCTAACAGTAAGAATACAAATACTGAAAATTACATTAACAGTTACAGGAATTCACTGAGTAGTTTTTTGCTATGGGTTCTGTTTTGGCGCCTTCATTAACAGGCAAGGAAAGGGAAGTGTAGAGAGGTGCTGGCGTCTGCCCAAGGCACGGGGACTTCGGCCACACATTTGATTTGATGGTTCAGAGGGCTGGATTTGGCATCTGAGTCTCAGTTCTACAGCGGGTGGGCTCCTAATGAGACCAGGCGCTTCTGTGCTCTCTCTTTTTCCTTGTCTCCCCTCCTTGCCTCACCTCGCCTCTCCTCGGCTCTCCCCTCCCCTCCCCTCTTCTTTCCTTCTCTTCCACTTCCCTTTTCCCCTCCTCTTCTTCCTCCTCCTCTTCTTCCTCCTCCTCGCCTCCCCTTCCTTTCTCTTTCGCTGTCCTTTTCCCTTTCACTTCTTTTTGCCCATTAACTCAAGAGATAGGCCTACATGTTGAGTGCTTAATTTTAACGTTCATGTGACTCTGTAGGAGATTTTAAAAAAAACCTATTGGTTAATTACTTTGAAGATGCCCCTTACGTGAGTCTTCAGTGAGGTCATAATTCAATTCATTCTTCTTGTGAGCGCCTTTTAGATCGCCCTCAGTGCCTTCCGGAGAGCTGGTAAACGTTCTTTTGTTTATTGGCAATAGCTAATACCCTAAACTTTTCCTTTTTGGTGCACCTTCTCCCAGCTGTCCCTCCACACCGCTCGTGACAACATCCCTCAAGCGTGAGCGCCGTTTCTATTATTTGCTGTGTTAGTCTGTTTTCTGCCTTTATGACAGAATAGCAAGGATCGAGTGAGTCACGAACAACAGAAGGGTGTCTGGGAAGTCGGAGATGCAGGGCTCGGCCTGCTGCGGGCCTTCGTGGGACCCTGCGGCGTAGCTCGGCGGAGGGGCGCATGCCGCCGCTCCTGCCCTCAGGGAGCCCTCGGACCTCAGCGCCTCTTAGCCGTCGCACCTCCCAGGACCACCGCAGTGGCAGACAGATCCCACAGGAGGTTTCCAGGGCTTTGAAACGCTTTGGCCTCCAGCTCTGCAGCGCGCGGCTCCCGAGAAGTGGAACCTGCGCGTTCCAAGCGCCGTCGCTGCTGCTCGGCCACGCTGGTCTCTTAGGTCCGTCCGGCCCAGAGCAGGCGCCGTGAGAGCTTTGGGGAGAGCGGAGTACGGCGCACACCCAGGAGCGTTTCGGAGGGAGGGATGAAGACTTCATTCACAAGGTCCCGAGGACGAAGGCTGCCTTTGAGAGTGCTCTGCAGGCTTCTCCTGTGTCCCCATGTAACTCCCTGATTCAAGGCCCTGAGGAGAGTTTGGCATGTGCTGTATCAACAAAGGCAAATTCTACTCACATTCGCCCACAGACACCTCTGAATTATAAACGACGCCATAATAACCCTTGTAATTTGCGATGTCATCAGCTAAAATAAGAGACAGTTATTGCAAATTGTATTGGCAATATTTGAGAAACTGAGATCTAATGTTGCTAAATCTAATTCCTATGAGTTCCACAGGGCACCGAGCACATTATAAGATTACATTGCTCTTCGAGTGAGCGGGTCCTCGTTAAGGCTGCTGGCTACTGAGTTTTGATTTCTCCCCTGGGAGGGCTGTTGCGTCAACCCTGCCAGTAAGAAGCCATGTTTTCCAGCCCCCCCCCCCACATCCTGGCCTCCCCAGGAAGTCTGTGGCCAATGACTCAGTAAGTGAAGTCGGGGTGAAGTATAGGTAACAACCAAAAAGTAGCGATAGCTAAATAATCACACACAAATAAACCACAGAAGGGGATGCTATGATAGACCCAGGCTGAGAGTGCTGAAGGGTTGCGAAGTCAGGCGGTGGTATTTTAGGTCAATGCTGAAGTTTGTGCCGTGTCATTAGCATCACTATTATTTACCACTGTCCTTGTGATGAGTGGATATGAAGCACCTACTATGAGCTCGATATCTACTGGATACAGTGCTTTACATGAGTTGTCTGATTCTCCTTACACAACCTCTTTAAGCCAGGTACTATTAATGAACCTGGCTTATAGATGTAAGAACTGAGACTCCCAGTTTACAGTTCAGCCAGGTGGTTAAAAATAGGCTGAGCTGCGATTTGTACCCAGATCGAGGGTGTTGAACCACTGTGCCTTGTGCCAATTCTGTGGAAAAGTCATAAATCTGGGGCGAAATCCCAGTTTTAAGAGGTGCTAGCTAAATCTTTGTTCATTGGCCTCTGCCCAGCAGTTTGTAACAGTTAAAAAATAAGGGAGTTTAAAAATATTACAAGATGAGAGCTTTTGGGGTAATAATTGAATCTGTTTGACTTAGGGAATATTTTTTAAGCCTCATAAAAATTTTAAGATGGATATCATTGTTCACCAATAAACAGAGAACCAGAGATTTAAATTTTTCAAGATCATCCAAACAGTTGGCAATAAAGCCAAGATTTGAGCCCTCATCTGGAATTTTTCAGTTAATTCCTACAATCTCCTGTGTGTGTGTTTGTGTGTGCACGCACGCACACCCATTTTTTGTATCTATTGAGAATAGTGGGATATAATACTAACACTGTCAAATTCTTGCTGTAAAATATTTGTGGATTTGGAATAAACTTCAAATTTGCCTTCTTGGGTTAGCAATTCACTTGATGCTTGGGTGTGTTTTACAGCCACGCTATCAAGTGAGTCTCCAGTCTTTTGTCTTCTGAATACTTTCAGTGTTGGAAAATTATTGCCAAATCAGGCCTTCCCTATTCTGACATTTATTTATTTATTATTATTATTTTTTTTTACCAAGAACATGTATTGGTACATTGTATAATAATGATCATATTCAACATGGTTATTTTGTACCTGTACATGATACATCTTGGTTTTCCCCTCTGTTTCCTTCCCCTCCCTTAGTTTCCCCCACCCCTTCCTATTTGCAACAGGTTTATTTACATTTTTGCATTTTTTCTCTTTCTTCTTTCTTTTCTTTTTCCTTTGCTTCTTTCTCCCTTCTCCCTATCTAGTTCTCCTCTCTTTTGAATACTATCTTTTTTTTACATAATATCCGTTATACCTCTTTGTCCTTATTTACACTTATAGTTTCTCATATCAGAGAAACAATTCGATGTGTACTCATGAGTGTCTGATTTATTTCACTTAAGAGTATGTTCCAAGGTGCATCTATTTACCTACAAATGTCTCTAGTTTATCCTTTTTTATAGCAGAGTAGTACTCCGTTGTGAAGAAAAACTACATCTTCTTTAGCCATTCATTTAGCCATTCAGTAGCCATTCATTAGGTTGTTTCCAAGGCTTAGGTATTACAAATTGTGCTGCTATGAACATGGTTGTGCATGTATCACTGTGGTATGATGATTTTAATTCTTCTGGGAAGATACCAAGCAGAGGAATAAATGTAGACTGGTTCAACCACTGTGGAAATCAGTGTGGAGGGTCCTCAGAAATCTGACATTTTTTTCTAAAGAGGTTTCAGCTTTGTGTCCCTCTTGCCACTCTGTTGGTCCTGGTTGCAAAGTTTTGCTGTGTATGGAACAAATCTCATAAACCTTCTACAAGGAAACCATGTAGGTATTGCAGATAATCACTGTGATTTACTTGAAATCCTTTCCAATCTTCAGGGTCTCCAAATTCTTTAAGTATACAACTTGTAACACAGATGTGTTGTAACAGATTTGGACCTTTTTCAACCCTATGTATTCTCCCCTGAAGGTCTTTGTTTTGTCTGTGTTGTTTTAAAATATAGTGCTTGGGAGCAATCACTCTTCCCTAAGTGTGATCCTACCAGAATAGATCCACAGAGCAGGCCTGCTCCCTTGTTTTTCGCAAACACTTCATTAGGTTCTTCAGTGGCTCTTCTCTGAACTTTTCTTTACATAATGCTTCTAAGTCAGATTGCCAGTAAGCCCATGCATATGCTAGGTGGTGAGCTTTTATATTTACTCTTATTTAACTATTTCATGTAATATTTGCCTTTCAATCTAATCCTGTCATTCAATACATTTATCAAGACTCCTAAATCAGTCAGTATTCAGTGCAGAAAACAGAACTCTCTGGGTATTTTCACCAGGAATTTCACACATATAATTAGGTGCTTAGAAAAATCACTGAAAGAGCTAAAAGAATAGATTTTTTTTTTGCAGGATGTTTTAACTATACATCTTTATGGTGTACAATACAGTAATCCAATATATGTATACAATGTGTAATGACTAAATTGGGGTAATAAGCACTACCATTTCCTCCAACACAAGTCACTTCTGTGTGTGAGGGACTTTCATATTCTTCTGTGTATTTTGCAGTACAACATTGGTTGTTGTAACTAGTAGGTACCTTACTAGTGCTCTCAAAAGCAAGAGCCGTGTCCTGCTATCTAACTGTATGTTGTTGTCCCTCACAAAGCTTCTTCCCATCCCTGCCCTGTCCTGTTCTTCCCAGTCTCTCTTGACCACAAGTCCTCTGTTCTATTAATATTATTACTATTGTGATTATTATTTTACTTTCCGCAAATGAGTTGAAAACATGCGATATTTATCATGTCTGGCTTGTTTTGCTTAACAAAAACCACCATCCACTTTCATCCCTGTTGCTGCAAGTGGCCATCCTTTTAGTGACAGGATAATGTTCCGTAGCAGGTACACACACCACATTTTCCTTATGCGCTCAAGCGTTAAAGGGCACCGTGGGTGAGTCCATATCTTGGCTAATGTGAATTGTGCTTCGATAAGCGTATCAGTGTAGATGTCTCTCTGATACAATAATTTCACTTCCTTTGGAGATGTACCCACTGGATCATGTGGCAGTTCTATTTTTCATTTTTTAAAAGATTTTCCGAACTGTTTCCATAATGGGTGTACTAATTTCCACTGCCGTCAGTGATGTTAGGAGTTCCCCTTTCTCAGCATCCTTGCCAGAATTTGTGCTTTTTTCTTTGGATGACAATTATTCTAAGTGGGGCAAGATGGTATGTCATTTTGGTTTTTATTTTGTATTTCCCAGATAATTAGTGACTTTGAACATTTTTCATATACTTGTTGATCGTTCGTGCGTCTTCTTTGAGAAATGTCTGTTTCCACAGTTGGAGTGTTTGGCTTTTTTAACAGTAAGTTTTTTGAATTCCTCATATATTCTGGATACGAATCCCTTAAGGAATGAACAGTTTGCAAGTATTTCCTCCCATTGTGCAGGTTGTCTTTGAACTGCTGATTATTCCTTCGCTGTTCTGAAGCTTCTCCGTTTGATATAATCCTATTTGTCTAGTTTTATTTCTGTGGCTTGTGCCTCTGTGGTTCTAGCCAAAAATCTTTGCCTAAACCAATGTCGTGAAGTGTTTTCCCTGTGTTTTATCATAATGATTTTATTTTGGGTTCTTCCATTTAGATCTTTGGTCTGTTTTGAGTTGATTTTTCCCTGTGGGGACAGGTAGGGATCTTGTTTCACTTTTTTATGTGTATACTCAATTTTGCTAGCGCCATCTGTTGAAGAGACTGTCCTTTTTACAATGTGTGTTCGTGCTGCACTTGTCAAAAACCAGTTGGCTGAATGTACACGGATTAATTCCTGAGTTTTCTATTTTCTGCCATTGGTCTTTGCCAGTTTTTGTGCAGCACCATGCTGTTTTGGTTCCTATAGCTTTATAGCATGTTTCGAAGTCAGGTATTTTGATGCCTCCACCTCCTCTTTCCCCTCCCCTCTCAGGTTTGCTTTGGCTAGTCTGAAACTTTTGTTGTTCCATAAGCATTTTAGGATTTTTTTCTGTTTCTATAAGACTGTCTTTGGTATTTTGATGATGACTACATTAAATGTATATATCACTCTGTGCAGTACTATCATCATTTTAACAATATTAATTCATGTAAACCATGAACACAGGTTAGATGTCTTTCCCTTTTCTGTGTTCTTTTAAATTTCTTTTATCAATATTTTATAATTTTCATCGTAGAGGTCTTTTGTGTTCTTGGTTAAATTTATTCCTAAATATTTTATTTTTCATAGCTATTGTCAGTGGGATTGCTCTCTTCATTTTTTTTTCAGAAAGTTCATTATTGGTGTATAAAAATATTACTTTTTGTATGTTGATTTTGTGTCTCTAAACTTTACTGAATTCATCTATTAATTCTAGCATCTCTTGAAGGAGTATTCAGATTTTTCTACATATAAAATCATGTCATTTGCAACCATGGATAACTGGCTTTTTCCTTTCCAGTTTAGATGCTTTTTATTTCTTTTTCTTGCCTAAGTTTTATTGCTAAGACACACAGTATTGAATAAGAGTGGTGAAAGTGGCCACTTTGTCTCGAACAAGGTCTTACAGGAAATAATTTCAGCTTTTCCCTGGTTCGACCGATATTGGCTGTGGGTTTTCAGATGTGGTGGTACCTTGGTACCTGTCATTAACTGGTTCTGGTGGCACAATTAGTATCCAAAACAATGAGTAGCAAACAAATTGTTTTGGCTGGAAAGGGCAGCAAATGTCGAGGCAGTTGTCACCGACAGTTTCTAGCTTGTGCATCCAGTGCCAATAAATGAGGAGCACCTAGACAAAATTTTTGTGTCAGAATACATTGAGCACAAAATTCTATGAGTTTCAAAGTAGTCAAGTACCAAGATATGACTGTATAACCTTCGGCATTTTGAGATATTTCTATAGCTAATTTGTTCAGAGTTTTTTCATGAAGGGATGTTGAGTCTTTTTTTCCCCAGTTTTTCTTTTTTTATTAATTCATGTTTGCAATACGTAATGATTACATTCCTTGTGCTGTTGAATCTTATCAAATACTTTCTCTACATCCATTGAGATGATAATCCGATTCTGGCTTTTTGTTCTGTTGATGTGATACAGAACCTTTATTGGTTTGTGAGTGTTAAACCATCTTTATGTCACTGTCCTGAATCCCACTTGATCATGGTATGTGAACTTTTTGATGTGCTATATGGATTTGGTTTGTTAGTAGTTTGTCAAGAATTTTTGAGTCTATGTTTAAAGGAATGATGGTCTGTAATTTTCTGTTTTTATTGTGTCTGCCTGGTTTTGGTACCAGGATAATGTTGGCCTTGGCAAAAGAGTTTGGCAGAGTTACTTCATTTTCGTTTTTTTTTTTTGGGGGGGGGATAGTTTTAGCAGAATTGGAATTGCCTCTTTAAATGTTTTGTAGAGTTCAGCTGTGAAATTCTCAGGTCCTGGATATTTTTTTTGATGGGAGAATTTAATTACCACTTCAATCTTGTTACTCCTAGATTGTAAGTTGGGCTTCAGAAATAAGAATGTCATATAATGATCCAACAGCCTGCCTCTGAAATTACAGGTTGGAGCATATGAAGTCCCAGCTGCATTGTAGGAATGAAGGTTCTGTCCTGGCAACTCCTGACGCCTAGACAGACAGAGAAGAGACACTGGGACATGCTGTGGAAGACCCTGCAGCTCACAGCCCCGCCTGGCATAGACGCAGCAACACAGGGCAAAGAGTGGTACCTGCCTCACTGGCACCTTCCAAATGCCACATGAGGGCCTCTGTGGATAGGAGGCATTTGTTTCCAGGCCATTTATAAGAGTTTATTTTTCATTATGTTTTTGTTTCTTGAAGCTCTTCTTCAGTTTCAGCCAAAAGGAAGATGAAACCCAACCCACAGTACGCATTGCATTTCCTAACTGTATGTGATGTGCAAATCTGATCCCAACTACTTTTGATGGATGAATGAATATATTCTGTATAAGGAGAGAGACAGAGGGAGAGGGAGACAGAGACAGAGACAAAGAGACAGAGAGAGAGAGAGAGAGACAAAGAGAGACAGGGAGAGAGAAAATATAAGTGGAGAGATACCCTAAGCCAAACCATTAAGATGTTGGTAGGAGCCATTTGGCATGCTAGTAGGAGTTTTCTCTAGATTAGTATTTAGTGTGTCCATGGGCATAAAAAGATTGAATTTGATTGAATTTGTTCAACTATATCTCATGATGTTGGTGAGTGCGTGTGTTTTGTTTGTTTGTTTTTCTCATTTAAAGACTTTTGAAGAGGAGCTGCCAAAACTTGAGGAGAGTATTTTGGTTTGCTTGGGTCTTTTGGCACTGGACTGGAGGGCCTGTTGGAGTTCTGTGTGTGTGTGTGTGTGTGTGTGTGTGTGTGTGTGTGTGTGTGTGTATAAGACTCCTCTGAATGTTGAGGAACCTTTTTTGTGTTCTCACTACACCCATATGCCATAGGGCCAGTGATGCAAAACTTGAGGCGTTTTTTCCATAACACAGTTTTATATTGTGTTCCAGAAGGCAACATTTGCCCAGGAATACCACACAAATTGTGTCTCTTGAAGTTGTGCAACATGGCAGTGAAGTCTAACCTAGTTGTTGTTGTTGTTGTTTTCAGTTGTTGGTTTTAAAATAAACCTTTTACTGAATTTCTATTATGTGCCAAGCGCTGAAGTACTTTATATACACTGTATTTCTCTACAACTCTACGTACTCATTTATTTCATGGCCAGTAAACTGAGTGGGGGCATTGGTGTTACCCTCAATTTTGAACACCATTTTTACTGGCATCCTTGTACTTGCCATTTATCATACACTAAGACCTACTTAGTGGCTAGATTTAGTACATGCTTGATGTAATTCATTTCCCTGACCCAGACAAAGAGGGAGGACTGCTTACAACAGACTTCTGAGCTAATTACTTAGTGGCAAGCTGGGATTCTAAAATCACAAAAGAAGAAGGCAAGAGAAACCCTAAAAAAGTATGCTTCAGCATGACCTCAGGTCATATGGTGTAAATACTTACAGATTTTTTGTTTTGCTGTTTTGTTTGCAAACCAAGTTCCATGCTATAATCAGAAATATGTAGCACATTTTGAACAAAGGAAATATGTATCCAACAAAGCATAGAGGTTGAGCTGCCAACAAACAAACCCTAAAAATATGTAGTCACTTACCAGGCAGAACGTAACTACATGTGTTTCCAATGTAGAAGGCATTCTGGGTGTGTACGCATCAACATTTACACATGAAGTTACTTTCCTTGTCGATGCAGTATCAATGCAGGGATAATAACATGCAAATTGTAGCCTTTAAGTGAAGAAGTACATTGTCTTGATTTTTTTCCTCTTCATTACAAGTGAATAAAAATTAAACCCTGATAAAAATCTTTACATTTCAAATGGATCATTTTGAGAACTATCCAAAGTCCAGATCCTAGAGATTCTGAAAGTATTATATTTTTTCCCACACCTCCTTTCCTGGGAATCCTTTTTCTCAACAGCTTGGAATTGTTTGAGGGACAATATATTCCATCCATTACTGACATCCTTCAAGGTTCAACAAGGGTAGAGGCATATTTGCAACCCAGTAATCAGATTGGTAATTTGTCTGGTGGAAATCCAGTTTCTGAGATAGAGAAAACAGCATTGAGGTCTTCCTTTTCACGGACAAACACAACACCAAACTGAGCAAATCCAGTAGAGGACAGAGCCCAGGACTGATTAGGAATGAAGGTTTTCAACTTGACTTTTGTCGTCTGCCTTGTGCTTTTTCTTTTCTGATGTGCTGCCTCTGCTTTTGCTTGCCTTCTCTGCCCAGTTCGTGCCACCCCAGAGGTGTAAGCCGGGATTCAGTCTAGAGCCAATGTTGCTCTGTCGACCCCCTCCCCAGGCCACATGCTCACTTGTCCCTTCTGTATCATTTCTGTATCCTGTGAATAGTCTAGGAAGGAGCAACTCACAACTGCAGTTCGTAATTGGAACCGTTTTGCTTGCGGGGCTTTCCTTGTATTCCCTTAAAATGTGCTCCATTTTAAAATCCCTTTAAAATATGCTAGGAAGTGAATTCCCCTTATATACAGTAGTGAGTCCCCCTAATATTTAAAACCAGCTCTTGTGTCCCCTCCACTTTTGTTTATTTACTTGCTGCTTTGGAAGCTGAACGCTCCATTTCCACGGATTTCTGTCACTGGCCATCTACTCCGGTTCCGCATGCCCAGGCGCTCTGAGGGTGCCTTTGCTTTGCAGGCCGTCCCATCTCTGGCTTTGCCCTCAGCTTGGGACAGTGCGTCTCCTCACACCGTTTCTTTGTCTTGGGGTGACTTTATATTTCAGAAACCCTCTGAGCTTCCACTTCCTCCTCCTGTAAGCTGAGCTGCCTGTAATGAGCTACTTTGAGGACGCAGAATACGACTTGCTGTTGCTTCTGTTCCCTCCTTTTATACCGCAGCCCAGGCTGTCGAGTTTTCGCTTTCAGCCTTCAAATGGCTGGTCACTGGATCCTGCCTGTCTCTGTCCAGGCCGCGGAGACTGCTGAACAAGGGTGAGCGAAGCACAGAATTTGGTAAGAAGGAAGCGCCGTGATGCCGGGCCCAGGAGTGTGACAGGCTGCATCCCAGCTCTGCCCATTGTGACCATGCCTGAAGTACTTAAATGCTCTCTGCTTCCATCTTCTCACCTGTAAAATGAGTCCTCACGGAGTAGTCGTGTGGATTAAATAAGTGTCTGGTGGAGTCTCTCATAAAATCTTAACTGCTACCAACACTTCCATACTTTAAAGTCCTTTTTTCTAAATTAATGTAGGTGTAGTCGTTCCAGTAGCCATCTTGCCTGCTCCTGTTGTATGGATAGGCCGGCCAGAGTGCGAGGCATCCCAGGGCCCAGGCAGGCTGCAGCCCCAACCCCAGCGTGGCTGCTTCCTGTGGGCGTGGCCAAGGCCAGGCAGACTGTCTGTGTCTCCGTTTCCTCATCTGTGAATACCGGTGACAGAGGCACTGGGCCATGGGACAGGAGAAAGGTGGGATGCTTCTCCTCACCAACCAAAAAGTGCCCAGCTGATACTGCCACAACAAAAGACAGGGGAAAAGAGAAAAGCACGACAAATGTGTTAATCAAAGTTGTATGTCACACAGGAGCCTTCAGCAACGACAGGAAAGAGTCAGAAACAACTTGCTCTGAGGTTCTTGGGTCTTTCTTCAAAGCCTTGAGCAGCCAGGTGCCCTCCTGTGTGGGTGCTGTGTTCTGTGCTCCAGCACTCCACAGGCAGTTGGGAGTATTTATGAGTTAGTAGAGGCCATCAGTGCCCAGCACATGAGAAATAGTAAGCGTTGACTATGCTTGTTTCTGCAGAGGTCTTCACTCATTTCATAGCTGAATAATTCTACTCACTGCTTGGTGTTTGGGCACGTTAATTCTGGAGGGTTGAGGTATTTTACAAGCTAGATCTTTAAGCACCTCACATCTGGGGTAAATCTCAAGTGAGAAGAACAACTAAAGATAATTTTTAATCTCAGTAGAGATGATTTTTATATCTAAAGATGCTATCATGGTGGGGTCATTATTACAACGACAGTTGCTGACAGTCTGAATCGAAATGAGAATGGAGAAAAAAGTGAGAATTATATGCAGCTTTCCATTTTAAAAACATCTCTCTATATTTCCCAAATTTTCAATAATGAGCACATGCTCATTTTATAATTAGTAAAAAAAAAGTTGTTTTAAAAACAAAAGAATGTAAAATGTAGCCCTTCCTTTCCTCTCCAGCCCACATCGTCTGCCACGTATTGAGCCCTTCCCTGGTTTTACAGGGAATCGTGTCTTCAGAGTTACGTACAAGCTCTACTGAGTTATTTAGGTATATGTTAAAGGGGTTGGAACGTGAGTCTCTTTTATGTGATTTAGAATTGTAGACCGCTTCATTGAGAGCCCTGGTTATCAGTGTGTAATTTTGCTAATAAGTAAACTTCGAAGTACTTGTGAGGTTAGTTTCCAAATCAAGGTCATATTTCCATCCTCATTCATAGGCATCATTTGACCGAGAAATCAAAGGAGGATCACGGATAAGTGTGTTAGGCAGAATAATGGCCCCCTGAGGTGACACTGCCCAAAGCCCTGGAACTTGTGCCCATGTTACCTGACAGAGCAACAGAGACTTTGCAGTGTGATTGCAGTCAAGGGCTTTGAAAAGTGGAAATCTTCCTGGGCTATTCAGGCCAGCCCAATCAAATGTCAATGAAGCAGAGAATACTTCTCAGCTGCAAAGAACCAGAGTGCAGACAGGCCGAGTGGCACATGCTTATGATGCCAGCACTACGGGAGGCTGAGGCAGGAGGATTGCAAGTGAGACCAGCCGGGGCTACTTAGTGACTTAGTGGGATACTGTAAATAAAGAAAGAAAATGGCTATGGAAGTAGCTCTTGGTGAAGGCCCTAGAACTTCAGAGATGGCAGCGTGAGAAGGACTCACGCTGGGGAGCGTGTGGGGAGACCTGTATCCCACTTCTGACCAGCAGGATGTGGATACACGTGTCCCAAGTCTGTGGTAATTTGTGATAGCAGTAGTGGAAACTAACAGAGCAAGTAAACTTTGCAAAAGGCTGACATTACGCTTACGAAGCTTTTCAATGAGATGAGACTTGAGGAACTGGGCTCGCAGTTATTTCTAAAGCTCATCTGCGTATCATTCAGACAGAACAACGGAGAGCCAGAAGTCTGATGTTCGTTGACTGTATCACAAAATGCAACTGAAAAACCATCTTCATCCGTGAGAGTCTTGGGCAAGATGACCAAGAGCAGCCAACACGAACATTAGCAAGGAGCTGGGAAGGCACAACCTGTGCCCTCCACGATATTAAGCAGAGAGAAATGAGAGGATGGTGGCAAAGTGGAATTCAGTTGGAGGTTCTGGAAAACTTATCTCAGTTTGTCTATGCTCACCCGCCCTTGCAGTAGGCTATACCACAGGAATCAAGTGGGCGTGTGTGTTTATGAAACAAAACATTTTTAGTAGCACTGTCACATTAGTCAGGTTTATTATTAGAAAGGTGAAGATCTGATCATCTATTTTTCAGGCTAATAGAGTGGAGGGTGTTCTTCATAGAAGAAATTCCATAATTACATTACATAGAAGCTGTGACTTCATAGCAATGTGACCAGAAAAGGGGAAAGAAAGGGAATGAATGAAAAAGGAGTGGGGATGGAGTGGAAAATGGAAGCACCAACTTTATGCCGGGAGAGGGCTATACTAGATAAATTACTGAGGTTGCAGGTGTGTAGTCTTACTGTTGGCAATAGCGTGTGGCTGTTGGAAGAATCACCCAACATAAATGGAATGGAAACTTAATTGTGGTTTGAGAGCACAATCTTTGAGATTTGGGATTTCTTGGGGAGGGGGGGATTTTCCTTTATAATTATTATAAAAAGAATGCATTTACACGGAGATCAGAATTCAAATAGCACAGAGGGTCTATCTTCCCTGCTGCCTTCTTATCTCCCTCTCCCACTGACTCTTCTAAGTTCCAAAATAACCTCTTTGGCCTGTTGCGTGTCTTTTTCATCTGGTAGTTAACTACACGATGCTACAAATAGATATTTACCTTATTATCTGCCAGTTTTCTTCTCAGACTGAGAAGTTATGATTGAGGAGTTAAGTTCCCCACGAGTAATCTCCATCCTATTGATAACCATCATAATTTCAAGTGATATGGTTAAGTGTCTGTATTTTGATTTATCTTGATGTGGTCAGTACTTTTGAATTGACAGCATCCGGAAATGAGTATTCCTCCTGTGCTTTGTGTCCTCTGCCCCTCTCTATCTACTCTTTTAAGTCTCTACTTTGTTTTGCACAAGTATGTCCTCATCTTGCAAAAATTATTTTTCAAAGAAAAGATTGATGGGAGGGAAATTTTGAGCAAGTCCACGTCTGAAACTTTGTATTTCATTTTGCAATTCAAGATTATTTTCCTTCTGAACACTGGAGGCCAAACTCCCTTCTTTCCTAAAGTCCAGGGCTGCTGATAGATGTAGCATGTCAGGTAGCACAAATCTTTAATCCCAGCACACTGGGAAGGGGGAGGCAGGTGTGTTGCAAGTTCAAGCTCAGCCTGGTCAATTTAGTGACTTAGCAGGACCCTGTCTCAGAAAAAATTATTTTAAAGAGCTGAGATGTGTGTAGCTCAGTGCAGAGGCCCGGGATTCAATTGTGAGGGAGAAGGGACAACAAAATAGGGTAGTGACATGTCAACTTGATTCTTTTCTCTTTCTAAGGCTCTTCATTCTTGATGTTTTGGAGTGTTGTCTTTTTTCTTTCCTTATATTCAATCTGAACACCAGTCTTTTGGGAAATGTTCCTTTTATTTTTTCTCTGATAATTCTCTTCTTCCATTTTTATTAGCCTTTTCTTTGGAAACATTTATTAGGATACTACTGAGTGGTCCTGGCTGGTTTCCTTCTTGCTTATTTTTTCTTGAAAATTTTTTTCCTTGATATCTGTCCTTTTATTTCAGTTTTTTCCTCTACCACTCCCCTGAATTATTTCTGAATCCCATTGTATTGGTCTGATTTTCATTACTATAACAAAATACCCAAGCCAGGCTCCCATATAAAGAAAAGAGGTTTATGCTAGCTCAAGGTCTAGGACCCTCATCTGGTGATGGCTTTCTTGCTGGCAGAGTCCTAAGGTGGTGCAGAGCATCCCATGGCAAGAGACAGAGAGGGAACATTTCTTTTGTCTGTCTGGTTTCTCACCCTCTTCTGGTAAGACCACCAGGGTTCAATTGTGTGGCCCCTGCCCAGTGACCTTATCTAACCCTAATCACTTCCCAAAGTGATTTCCGAAGGCCTGCCTCTGCACACCACAGCTGGATTAAGTCACCACCCATTTCATATCTCACTATGGAAACTACATTTCAGTATTTGAAGGCTTGAAGAGGGAAGTTACATTTAAACCATAGCACTCCCAGAGTTAATTTTTCCTTTTGGTCCTCTTCTTTTTTTTCCCCCATGAACTCTTAATTTTCTTCAAATTTCTGATGATCCATTCTTATTATTTTAAATGATGGAGTATATTGATTAATATAGAGAGCTAGAGTGGATTTCTTTCAGCTTGTATAGATCTCTTTCATCAATAGATCTCTCTCCTGCATGTGAGGACCCACTCTGAGCTCTGTGTTTATAGATGCTGTGTGGTGGAAGGACAGACTTCACCTTTGACTACATGGCTAACGCTATGGCTTGTATCTAGATGTCCCCCCAAAGCCTCATGAGCTCATAGGAGGGGCTTGTCAAAGATGGCTGGATCTCGGGTGTGTGATAAGTAAATGGGTTTGGTATAGTTCTGGGAGTGGATAATGGAAGCGCCATCCTGGGTGTGGCTGACACCATCAATAGGTTTATACCCTGGACGGAATTGCATTCAGGTACTGAATTCCGTCCCTACCGGTACTGAAGTTGGAACCCTCAGTACTCAGAATGTGACTGTGTTTGCAGATGGGATCTAGATTAGTCAGAGCTTTCTAGTGGAAATAAACTAGGAGAATATATGTCATTATAAGGGGAGAGTAATTAGATCCGCTTGCACAATTAGAGACCGGATAGTTCCCCCATGACCACCCAAAGGCTGGAGAGCCAAGGAAGTTGTTAGCTGTTCATTCCAAGAAGCTGGAAGCTTCAAAACAAGAGGGACCAATGATGCAGCCATCGTCTAAGGCCGAAGGAAGGCAGCCTGGAAACCTGCTGGTACGAGGCAGTGTTCAAAGGCTGAAGGATATTGAGTCTAATGTCTGAGACTGTGGCCACAGATACAAACACATGTGCTCAAGATGAGTAGAGTGTACACATGCGTGCAGGCTTCTTCCTTCCGCTTCCTGTGCCTTCTGGTCTCCGGCCTACTTGGACGTTATCGCCCACATTCAAGGTGGGTTTTCCCTACTCAGTTTTCTGACCCACATACCAGTGATCTTAGGAAACACCCTCACAGACTCACCCAGCAGTATGTGTTACCAATTTTTGGCAACAAAGATTAACCATCATATAATATTTAAAGAGGTAGTTAAAATTAAAGTCATGAGAGTGAGCCATAATCCAATATGACTGGTCACATAGAACCTATGAAGACACAGAGAGAAAACGGCCATCTATGAGCCAAAGAGAAAAGCTTTCAGAAAAAAATTAACCCTGTTGATGCCTTGATACTGAACTTCTAGTCTCCAAAATTGTAAGGAAAGAAATTTCAGTTACTTAAGCTACCTAATCTGTGGTACTTTGTCATGGAAATCCTAGCAAGTGGGTACACTTTCCATTCTTGGGGGCTTTTATAAATGAATTTCTTCTTATACTTCTTTTTATGATTCTGTGTGATTTTAGGGAGAAAAAGTTAATGAACATTTTCCATCTTCTGTCTTGAATCAGAAGCCCAGAACGACTTTTGAGCTCCTATCCTTGTCCGAGTTCATTTGGGCTACTACAGTGGAACACTATAGATTAAGTGGCTTGTAAACAACAGCTCTGTAGGCCGAATAGCTCAAAATCAAGTCACCAGCGCATGAGATGTCTGGTAAGGGCCTGTTTCTCGCTCCATAGAGGGCCATCTTTTTGCTGTGTCCTTACATGGTAGATGGGGCAAGGGAGCTCTCTGTGGTCCCTTTTATAAGGGTACTAATCCCATTCTTGAGGACTCTCCCTCCATGTTTGTCCACTCGCCAGAGACCTCACCTCCAGACCCCATCAGGTTGGGGTGAGGTTTCAACATATGAATTGTGGGGTGTCCATATATTCACCCCACAGCAATACTTGTGGGCGACTGGCTATGGGGAGGTAGAGTAGGAGAGCTGGGATTTGTTTCATGTTCACAGATACCCGGCTCTAATGCTCTTATCTCTCGAGTCTTTACTCTGCGCCAGTTCACCTCGTGCTAAATTCGTCACAAGGACCATCTCGTTTCACCACAGGAAGGCTTCTGTTTTTACCCCAGCTTCATATATGAGAAAACTGAGCCCCGGAGAGGTGAATCATGCTGCCCACGTGGCTGCGCACTTAGATGATTGAGAAAATTCACCCCAAACACGTTTTCTGGATCAGATTTTGGTGAAACTTAAATTTTTTCTCTTTGTATTTCATGTTTAACAAAGAGTTGTGTGAAGAAAGAAACCAACTGAAAATTTGAGACAGCCTGTCATTGACATCATCCCTACTGCTAAATTAGTTGCTAATCTCCTATTTTCCTTAACATTTGGCTAGCCTCACTTGGAACATAAATTGGACAGATTTTCGTAGTGTTCCTTTTGATTGGCAGGACTGGCTCAATGGTGGGTATAAAAGGAGGAATTAAAAAATTCCCCCTTATCTTTCACTCACTGTAACAAAATCGCATGCACGAGTAAGGCAGAGTCCCTACCCTCCAGGGAGACAGGTACACACAGACCCCTGAGAGAAGGGAGAGACTGTCTGACTTCTTTTCAGTCTGCTTCATGGTCCCAAGATTACAAAAATAATTAAAATTGTTCTCTGTTCTCACAGCTCTTTGACCTTCAGCTCCGTCGACTTTTGTTTCTGTTCCCTTTTAATTTCACAATCCCGTGGACATATCCTATCTCCTAAAATTGCTCTACCTTTGAAGTTTTAAAAGCCCATCAGACCTCTTGCATGCCCTCATTTCGCCGAATCATCTTTTGACTCACGAACCTCTAGCCCTGCACTGCACTGCGTCTCTGTCTTTGTTTACCAGCTTTCTCGTGGCTTTCCATCATTCCCTATGTAGTTGTTTTCGTTTTTGCAGTTCCCACAGTTTTCTCATCTGCTTCTGCTATTCTTTCCCATTTCAATTTTTCTTCCATTCTGTGCATCTACAGCTCATGAAATTTTCATGATACTCTTTTCATATGCCCATTAATTTATTTCTCCCTTTACAAGCTATTTACTAAGTATCTATACCACACCAACCATAGTTCTCCAGAGAAACAGAACCAATAGAATACATATAATTGTAAGAGGAAACTGCTTTACATTCTCAGAGGTTGAATAATTCCACAGTGCACATTTGTAGGGTGGAGAGCCAGGAAAAATGGTGATGCTCAATCCAAGGAGCCAGAAGCCAGAGAGAGTGGGGGAGCGGGAGAG
>PVJO010015900.1:0-43630 GCA_004026905.1 Hystrix cristata | reverse complement strand
ATAAAAATGTTCTCTATTTTGATTTAACTTATAAAATATATTTACTTATAAAATATATATTAACTTATAAAATATATTTACTCAAACAAGTAAGACAATACAGAAATGCATACAGGAGACCTAAGTAATATAAATCCATCTCATTAAATTCCACCTCCCCCTCCACTCCTCATTATCACTCTAATTTATGAGACAACCAATGCTTGTGACCTTAAATATATTATGTTTAACCTCTTTTCCATAGTAATACCAATGCAAATTAACATAAATACGCATTTTTGGTTGGTTTTGTAAAATTCGTTTTGTATTAGTTAAAGATAAGTGAACTTTGTATCGTGTGTCAGTTTAGAAATTATGGGAAACTCTATTATTAGAACACTATAGGAAAGAGATAAGAAAATCACATTGCTGTTTCAAATAGCAATTTACTCTGGGCTTTTATTGTATCAGAGAAGGAGAAAGCCAGAGAAGAGAAATAAAAGGGAGGAAAGAAAACAACAACTGATGGTTTTCTGAGGTGATATATACATACATATACACACACACACACACACACACACGCACACACATATGTACATACATACATATGGAGAAATCATATTTTTCTACACTTGGAATCTGATCCCGGGATTCATTAAGGAAGAGGATCCTATTTCCAGGAGGTGCCCAGTAAGTGGACTACAGGAAAGATGATGTGTGTTACTGGGTGAAGAATGTCCAAGAGACATGCAGACCAGCTCCTAACAGAAATGTTTTCTTTTTCTCTGTTGAACACTTCCCATTGCTCCTCTCTAGCCTTGAGGTTTCCATCAGCTCCTAGGAGGAAATCCCTCCATTTCATTGACTCCTCACAGCTCAGGAGAAGCCCTGCCCAACCAGAGGGTGGTGGAGGGCAGTTCTGGAGCCTCTGCTTTGGGACACGTGCATGACCTGGAGCCAGGAAGGAAGGTAGAGAGCCCTCTCTACTGAGGGATGACAGTGTTGGCACCCAAAAGGGAAATGAAGTTTTTCTCTTTTCTTAGAAGCAGATGTGCTTAGCACAGTGGTAACTATTCTTTAAGACCTCTGAGGCTCCAGAAAAGAATGAGGCCTATTTTTCTTAGACCAAGTCTGAGGATGCTCAACATTTTTGTCAGCCTCTTCCGAGGATAGTCAATAGGCAGCAGGCTTCTATTTTTCCTCACTTTTACTAGTCACATGGTTCATGTAAATTCTGACTAGAATAATGAGGGTTGAATATATGCTGTTGGTTAAACTTGTTCAGATAGTGATTAGAATCTTTGCTTCAAGCTTTGCAACTATGACCTTGGGCAAGTTACCCTCCCTCCTCGATTTATTTCTATGTAAAATGGATATAAGAAATAAAATCCTGATGTAAAGATTAAATAAATGAGAACAAGCCATTACCGTTAGGTTTTCTCAAAGCCAGTGCTTTTCATGAGTGCACAGAGAGATTGTGGGACATCTTGAAGATGCAGTTACAGCTTTCTGAATTTCCTCACTCTCCTTTGATAATATCTGGACAGATGGAATGGGAAGTTAGTTGTATAAGTGACCACCATAGTGGAAGGAGCTGGGAGAGTGATTTCTGAATAATGAGTCTGAGAGTGGGAGGGAGGAGATAGATGGATGGACAGATATGTCTAAGAGAAGGCAAAGGAGAAGAGGTATGTGTGGAATTCACGCCTTCATAGATTGAAAATGATTGGCAAACAGTGTCTGCTTCTTTTAAAAATATTTCAGGACACTGAATCAGCCTCTCACTCCAACCATCATCTGATGGAACTGGGGCAGGCAGAGAAGGAAGAAATGGGAGGGTGTGGTGTGGCCCACTTCAGAGACAGAGTAGAAAGGCTTTTCTTCTCTCTCTAAGCTCCGGATCATCTTCCTCCTTCTGGTTCAGGAAATTAGCCCTCTCATATCCTTGCCTCCACGTTCACTGACAAATTTAGGATGCTCTGGAGACTTCACTCCAAAGTGGACTCTAGAAAGAATAACAATATTTTAAGTTTTGTGTTTCTACGTGTTGCTTTCTTTTTTGATTTGGTGCTTTCCTTCCCTCCCTTAAAGTAGAGCCAGGTTAATTGGGTGTGCTATTTGAAGCCAGACTCAAAATAGGAGCAATTAAATTCATTAAACTGTTGAGGGATGCATTAAAGAAATACACTTCTTTTTTTCTTCCATAAATGGTACAACAGCTTGAAACCTATTTTGCAGCTACCTCTCAATAGTCTCGATATTATGAGATGATCTGGGCACTCTGACTTACAGAGCTATTTCTACCTCACCACCCTAAATCAAGGGGAGGTACATTACTGAACCTGTTCCAGGGGTCTGCATGGGTCTACACTATAAAGGGGTCCTTCCTGGGAGAACAGAGTCTCTGTCACAGAAATACTTCAATTCTTAGAAATAGCCAACAGGGAATAGGCTATAGTACACCATTCGTGTAAGGTCTGTGTTGTAGGGAAAAATCAGTAGCCATCCTTTACTGGGCACTTCATATGCAGTTTCATTCTGTGGAAGAGGGTGCAACACTATCAGTTTTACCTGCATATGGTTTTTCTCTTTCCACATCCAGGAGATACTGATACTGCAGTTTAACACAACCAGAACCCAAGGCTCAATTTTCCTTCCTGAAAACAATAAAGATTACTTCTAGATCTGTCTTTATGATTATCTGAGTTCTCACCGACACATTATAGATTGTGTTCTATTTGATAAAAATTCTTTTCATTATTCTTTGATGATCTTTTTCTTTTATGTTTTTCTGGGCTTTTTGAGTCAGAAAATTCCTCTGCTCCTCTTCTCTCAGAGCAAGACAGATGAATCCATCTTTTATTTGCATTGTCAACAGTGTGCCCCAGTAACAGTACAGATACTGAAGAGGGAAACAAGAAAGTTGTCTTCCTTCCTCAGGGTCAGGCTACACTCTGCTGTTGTTCTACATCGCATTTTGAAAAGCAAATTTTTATCGTGCAAAAAGGAAAAAAGGAAATAGAAATGAGCAATATTAATTGAGATGAAAACAGTTTGCATACATTTGAGACAACATTTCTCAAAGTGTAGTCATAACCTCATCTACATCGGGAAACTCCCCTGGAGCCTTCCTTACAAATACAGATTGCTGGGCACATTCCTAGATTTACTGATTCAAAATCTTTGTGGGTTGGTTTAGGGACTCCTGCATAATCACAAGCTCCCCGACTGATTCTTATGCTCAAAGAAGTTTAAGAAGTTTAAAATTTGTTGAAGTAGTTGCTCCTTTTTAGGCCCCCCAGAGTGACAGTTTAATAATCACATGGAGGAAACATCTGCTTCACCTTAATATAATAGTAATGGAAGGAAAGGGAATAATTATTGAGGGTGCAACATTTGCCAGAAACTCTGCCAGTTAGGAAATTTATATACATGCATTATTCAGATATTGCAACAACTCATGAATGAGTTGGGCTAACATCTCATTAACCTCATAAGAGACAGAACAGTTAACCTCATAAAAGATAGACCAAGAGTGAACAGACAATTTCTATAATTTGCTTACTGCAACCAACACCATTTCCTAGAGCTGGGAACTAGCTCTATGACTGCATAGAGTCCAGGAATAGATACATTATCCAGAGGGATCTTACAGTGGAATAGAGAGGGTGCTTAGTGTCCCAGATGCTTCGTCTGGTGGCCAGTCTGAGCTTGCCACATGTGGACGGTGCATGGAATAAAATCTTTTGTGCCACATGTATCTGCTGAGAAATAAAGATGGAAGAGCGGGTATGTTTTTCCCCATATATCATTAAGACTACTACCACCGAAGTTTTTTTTTAAACAAGCATGTCAGCTACCCTTTATTGACAATGTGTACTGAACTCTATGCTAAGCATTTTTTGGAATTTACTCTCCATAATGACTTTAAGAGGTAGGTGCCATTATTATCTTTATTTTCAGGAACAAAAACATGAAACTTGCATGTGCCACACAGCCAATAAACAGCAGAGGATGGAATGGCTGCTTGGCTGTGAAGACCCCTGGAGCCCTGCACACTGGAGTCCCGCACACTGGGGTGAGTCCTGAACACTGGAGTCCTGCACACTGGAATCTGCACACTGGAGTCCCACACACTGGAGTGAGTCCTGCACACTGGAGTCCTGCACACTGGAATTTGCACACTGGAGTCCCACACACTGGAGTGAGTCCTGCACACTGGAATGCGCACACTGGAATCCCACACACTGGAGTCCTGAATACTGGAATCCCGCACACTGGAGTCCCGCACACTGGAGTGAGTCCTGCACACTGGAGTCCTGAAGTAAATTTCAGGTTAGGCTGTGATACTTAAGTAGAAACTCAGTGCTGCTACATATTTAGAGAAAACTTTTTCTTTGTTTATTTTAAATAGGTAATGTTTAGTGTCTGTGGCTTTCTTCCTGTCACACATTTTCTGTCTCTCTCTTCCCGAATACTCCTTATCCTTTCTCCACATTCTTTCAAGCCCTTGAATGTCCATTCAATTTAAACTGAGGAGAAGCTATGTTGTTGCGGTTGAGAATTGTGCTGGGTTTTCCATGCACAGGACAGAATCTCTACTAAACCATGCCATTTCGAAGGCATGCCTGTTACAGCTTACCACTGTTATCAGGAAGCTCTTCACTGTGAGCGGGGCATGGGTAATGACCACAAGTAATAGATTTCATATGCTCTGTTCAGATTTCGCATATGCAGTGCAATCAAAACATATGGTGAAGGTTTAAATTTTTTAAAAATTATAGTAAGAGAACCATTGACATTGATACCCCTCAAAATATTCCTCTTCGCTTCAAACTCATTGATCTCATTGCTCTTACCACTTCCTGAAGCAGATCTGGAAGTCCTCTTTCATGAATGTCTTTGGTCGCACTGTCGTGGCTGGCTCAATGTCTGAATTGATTCCAAATGTTTGTCTTTCATCGTCATTTTGATTTTGAGGAAAAACCAGAAGTCTCACGGTGCCAGATCCAGTGAATAAGGTAAATGAGGACACACTATAATGTCTTTAATTGATAGACATTTTCATAAATGTTTGATTACTATGTCATGATCATAAAACAGGATGAATATTTAAATTTAAAAATTTATTATAGTTAAAGACACATTGCTATTTATCTACCTTAAAATACCCTTCCCACTTCAAATGCACTTATCCCATTTTTCTTGGCAATGTGTCTGTCACTGTAATAAGTTTTCTTTTCATTTAAACATTCACTGTATCTTTTGATCACCCTTGTACGTGTGCCCAGGAACATTTGGTCCCACACATCCTACCTACTTATGTCTTATAGCAACAAAGAATTAGTCAAATGCTCAATGTAGGAAAAATTAAACACACCTGCCATCTTAGTCTATTTGGTCTGCTAACATAAAACATCATCAGCTGTGGAACTTACATACAACAAGTTGACATCCACAGTCCCTGAGTCTGGGAATCCCAAGACCGGGGCAGTGGCAGCAGACTTAGTGTCTGGGGAGGGCCTGCTGCCCTTCACAGAAAGCTGCAACCTGCCATGTCAGAAGGGGTGAAGGATCTTCCTGGTATTTCTTCACAAAGATCTATAGTTCACGCATGAGAGCTTTGCCCTCTTGACCTAATCACCTCCTACAGGTCCTACCTCCTGATATCATTACGTGAGGGTTAGCATTTCAGCAGAGGAATATTAAGGGGAATACAAACTCAACTCATTGCAGAGTTCCTCTCTTGTAATGCAACGTATTGCACATGTAGGTGTTAATGGCATCCTCTAAATCATTCTATGTGAATTATTGGTGCAGAGAATTGGTGTAAGAAAATGCTAATACTGTAGTATCACTAATACTGTGAACAATAAAGTTCTTTATATCTGACTCAGGAGTATTGTGTCTTTTGCTAGGATCCATTAAACCATGGAAGACCAACTTAAAAAGGTTGCAAATGATGTAAAATCTCAGACACTTCCTTCACAATTTTTAGTATCAGCTTATTATTATCATTATCATTATCATTACTATTTGGGAGCTGGAGATTGAACTCATGGCCTCACATACGCTAAGCACATGATCTACCACTGGGTTATACCCCCAGACCTTATCAAACCACCATTCTGTCCTAAGTAATACAACATACAATCCCCTTTAAGCCTTACTACATTGCTGTGAATTATATTACATTATTACCATTATACATATATATGCACACCATTTCATAGATGATGTTCCTGAGATTAAAAAAATGGGCATTGTTGGTTGCCTCCCTAGTATTTACTGCCTCTCTCCCAGTCGTGCTCTGACTCTTCTTGGGGTGTCTCTGCTCTCACCTAGTGGGAAGTCGTCTTTTCCACTAGTTTTAGAGGCAAGTCTCTCCCCTTTGCAGATGATCAAGCCCTTATTAGACCTATCTAATAAGGGCTTGAGATTCCTCTGGCTATAGTAATTAGTCAGGAAATAAAACATTATGCAGTTTGGACAAAGGGATTTGGGGGACATATACAAGTGATTGCTCTTTCATAAAGCCACAGGGAAAGATGGGCTTTCCAAATGTTGCATGTATCAGGATAATGTAGTGATAACGTTCAGCTGAAACATTCACTTACCAGAATAAATACTGGACATAATGCTGAAGCAGGGTTTTAAATTCCTTATTGTGCCATAGAACATCTTTTCGGGGACTAGAGTGCACGGAAGTCATGGGGAGGCATGCTACAGTGGCTGGAGGCTGGGGACAGTCAGATGTTCAGAGGAATGGCTACTTATCGACTGGTAAAACATATTTAATGTGTTAATAACTGGCGCATCTACACTAGGGAGCGATGCCTAGAAAGGCTGTGTCCATCTCTCCCGGCCAGTCAAAGGAAGATGCTCACACACAAAGACAGCAGCGCCTAGGCAATCACAGAGATGGAAAAAGCCACTGGGTTGTGATGACCTGGCGGCTGCCCTCTCTTCAGCTTTTCTCAATTAATAGACTACAAATTGCATTTTCATTTAATCTAGTTTGGGTCTGGACTGCAGTTTCAGGGAAAAGCATCCACTAAAGCATAAAGTAACTATTCCAAGGATTCATAACAAGTAAATAGCCAGAGTAAAAATTAGAGTCAGGTTTGTCCGGCTTAAAAGTCCTTGATTTTTCTAATGGAGTCTGATTTTTCTAATGGATTCTGATTACCGAATGAATATAAAAACACTGTTTTCAAATTTTGCTTATAATTCTGTTAGAAATAATAAAGAAACTAATAATTCCAAGGAAAAAATGCAAAGAGACCAGCGTTACCTTTGTGTATATGAACTGAGAGTTCTCACTCCTACTACAAGCACACTCATTGAGCTTAATAATGACATTAACATAGGGAAAGAAAATATAATGGAAAATATCTGATGTTCCAATTATTTCCTGAGATGACTGGTAGACCTGACAGCTGAAGCCAGATTAGACAGCCACAGATCCTTTCAAAGAAAGGCCTCTCGCCCTTACACTGTCTTGAGAGCACACATGACCAAGTTCCGGGATCATTCCAGGGATTTTTGAACACAGCATTTTCACATTATTACAATATGTACCTCCTGGAGGTCTGCACAGGAAGAAACTCACCCCACAGCCACCCTTCATTTCAAGCCCTACACACTCCTTCAGAAAATACTACTTGAATGCTGCATCTTTCTGGGTTCGACTAAGAACTAGTGCAGCTAGAGGGCTATGATGTACATCTGCTTTGCTTGATGGTCTTGGCAGGGTTTTCTGGTAATGTGTTATGATATATACACTACTAAAAGAGAATATTTGTGCATATTCAGAGCTCATCCACTCATAAAATGCTGAGTTGTAAAGTCCTCAGGAACTCCTAATTCAAACCCTCTTGTTTCATGTGTGAGAACCCCAAGAGGTAGGGATGCCAAGTGGGGAGAGTGGACCAATATAAAAGTATCTGTGATGTCAGCAAGCCATCATTGGTCACGAGCTTATTTTGCCGAAAGTCCGTTAGTGTCAGATATTGTGAATAAAGGACAGGGCAGGACACAGATCTAGTAAAATAATATTTGACATTATAAAAACATAAATAATGAATAATGAGTCTGTGTTTTTAGTATGGTTAAATCCATCAGCAGATGCAAAGATAACTTAAAAGGAAATATTTTTAAGCTACATTAAACAAAGGCAGCATTATTTATAAAAAAAAATTTGAAACCTGATAATTAGGGCTGACAAAGTTACACCTAATTTTAAAAATCATAGGTGCCTTGGAGAAGTCACGTTTCTCCAGAGCAGGGTGCACATTATTCTTTATGTACGAGGCTAGGGCTTGGGAAAACATAAGTGAGTAAAACGGAAAATCTCCACCTGTGTGTAGTTTATGTTCTAGTAGGGCCAACAGACAATAACAAGCGAGTAAATAATAAATAATGATAAAAGGTATACAGAAAAAGTTAATAAGAAAATAGAGGTGAAAGGGTAGTTAGTGATTTTTTTTTTTCCCTTTGGCAGTCCTGAGAATGGAGGGCAGGAACTCAGGCATGCGAGGCAGGTTCTCTGCCACTGAGTTGCACCTTCATCCCTAGTTAGTGCATCTAGACACGATGTGCAGAGTGACCTTTGAACTGAGTGAATACATGAAGGGGAAAAGACATGAAACTAGGAAAAAGGCATTTTAGGTAGAGGGGGAAAGAAATGCAAAGAACCCAAGACCTTGTTGAAGGAGCTGCAAGGAAACCAGCCAACATAACCACAGTGGGGGGATCTGTGGCAGAGTGGCAGAAAATGACTGAGAAGTAAGCGAGGGGCTGTCTGTTAGGGTGTCTGGAGGGCATAGAAGGACTTTGGATTTCACTCTCTGTACAATAAATAACCACTGAAGGATTCTGAAGAAAATGATGATGTGATCATTCTGCCTAATTGTTCAGAATAGACTGTAGGAGGAAGAGGGCATCAGAGAGACCACTTAGGGGATCAGAATTGCAGGAATCTACGCTACACTGGGTCACTGATCTAGAGTGTCAGGCTACGTATCAGGAGGAAAAAGAGGATTCTGGATAAATTTCTGACAGTAGGAGCAACAGATTCCAATGAAGCAGGTCTTCCGAGGTGGGTTTCCATGAAGTTTATGCTTCAGGGCCTGCCACTTCTACCAGCTTATCCAAAATAAATATTCATTTTTGCACCTAGTTTTGTAGTCCTTTTTCTTCAAAGGAACTCCATTAATATGTACAACTAAAAAAATAATTAAGTTTTTCCTTGGCTGTGAAGAGAAAGAGAGGCGAGAACGATGTTTCCTACGTTTGGTTCTGAGGAGCATTAGGAACTGGGCCAGGACAGGTTAGAAGGGATCCAGAATTCTGTTCTGAGCATGCTAAAGAAAGGCTTACCTTCTCATCCTTAAAGGCACAGGCTCTTCCCTCCCCAACTTCTAGGACTCTGGCTGTGAAGTTTCCTGAGGTTTAGGACGTCCTTTCCTAGTCTTTCTCTTTTTATTGAACTCCTGCTTGTTCTTCCAGGCTCACTCTTCTGGAAGAGTTGATTTCCTTCTCTATGCTCCAGAGATGGAAAACTGGAAGCTCACAGAAGGCCTTGATAGTTTAAAAAATTACATGTGCGTGAATGCTGTAGATGGAGGAACATCCTCCTCTTTGCCTTGGCCACTTGATTGGCTCGGTCACATTCACATATTCCTAACGCCCGCTTAAGTCCTACAGTTGTCTAAATGTCTGACCCATGATCTTCTCAATCATTTTGCTTGCATCTGTCCTGTGGCTGTTGCATGCTGGGTATTTAGTAAGTATTTACTGAATTAAGGAATAAGTGTTCTACTTTCTGTATAAATACACTCACCACCAGCAGGAGTTTGGTCAAGGAAAGTTTTACATATTTTCATACTAGTTGGTTCTTCTTTTTTTATTTTTTCTGTTACATTTTTCCTCTTTAAAGGAAATCTAAGGCTGAAGAAAAAGAATACAAGGGTGGTAAAAGGGACTATTTCTCAGCTGCCTGGCGATGTTATTGGACCTAATCTTACATTGTCCTCTATGTTTACTTTGTGAAGAAGTAAATATTTCACATTCATCCCAGTGAATGGAAGGTAGATTTTATCTTTTCCTTGTCTAGGGCTATGTGAAACAGGCCAGTTTACTTTTAATTAAAAAGAATAGAGAAGAACTGAATAAATATTTTAACTATAGAATGTTTGACCAGTGTTACTAATAAAATCCAACCTGGAGGCCAGACCTTAGTACCAGGAACAAGAACAAATATTTCTAAACCTATTTACTGTTCATACAGTAAATACAGAGATGCAGCAAAGTTCATGAGCAGCTTCACAGAGAAGCGCTGTGGTGAGACCAGATGACTCACTGTTTGTTTGATTTAGCAGTTGTAATACATATTCTTGCCAGTTTGTTTTGTTCCCACCTAATCCCCAACTTCCCATCTTCTTTCTAACGAAAAATCAGCTTTGAAAAATTGCTCACCAAATTGCCGTCACTGAGTCAAAAATCTCACCATGTAACTGTGATTGATTAAGTACTCTGAATGCCAGGTTTTGCTAAATTATCCCTGGGAAGCAGTCAGTGGAAAGAGGGGGGATAATGTACACACATATTAACTGATGTGATAGATTATTTTTTTCTCAGTGTATCATAAAAGCAGAATGAGGCTGCAGAAACAAGTTTTGCATTTTCTCCCATCTCTCTCTTCTCTTTGGAAATTCTTGCCAAGGAAGGAGAGATATCCAAAAAGTGTTATGTTAATTCCAAGTGTCCAACTCACCTCTGGTCTGTGCACAGGGGAATGGACAGGCTTTTCTGTGGATTCTTGGGATAGAGAAGAAGATCCTTCTGACCCTACCTTGCCTGCATCTCTGACAGTGGAGTTATGGCGCATCTGACTTTTATAGTTTCTGGACTCTGATGCTTGGGGCCCGGGCTGTGCAGAGAAGGTCCCACAGTACCTCTGACACCACCTCTGATTTTATCAGGAGACTCCTATGTTTCCCCATAGCTGTCTTTCTCCACAGCATTGAAGATAAATACATGAAAAGAATCTTTTGGTTACTTCACAACCAAAGAACAGGATAGTAGCAATGAGGAAGCCATTATGCATGTTTAGTGTCTTGCTGAATGGAAGGCGTCTCTTCCCAGCTGGAAGGGCAGGAAGGAGGTGGTAGGGAAGGTGCTGCCCCAAGAGACTCACTGGCTGTCTGCCCTGAAGTGTGGAGATTAGTACAGGCTCCAGGGTGGAGACGCTCACAGAAGCTATGAGGAAGTGCCTGTCTTTCCTTGCATGGATTTAAAGAGTCTAAAGATGAGCACAGGGCTGAGGCCGAAGCTCACTGCACCACCATTCTTGACTCACATCAGGCAGCTGTTATGCTCCTCAGAGCTGGGAGGATTCCATCAGTGCTGAGAAAGCCTTTCTCTCCTGCAAACTGGGAGGCTGCACTACTTAATTCTTTCTAAAGTTAAAGAAAATGTATGTGTATTTTCATATATGTAAGTGTGTCTGTTGTGTGACACACATATATGCACATATAGAAAGATAATAGCTATTGGACATTGAACTTATACTATATATATAGTACACACACACATGCACACACATATATGTATATATATGTGTGCATATGTATATATATGTATATGTGTGTGTGGAGAGAGAGAGAGAGAAAGAGAGAGAACAATATGTGTCTTTGTGTGTGTGTGTGTGAGTGGGTGTGTGCATTTGATGGATGTTGATTTGCATCCCTGTCTTGGCCAGAGAAATAATTAACCTTCTTTTCTTCAATGGACAATGAGGCGCCCCATTCAAAATGATGATGTAGAACGTCGGACTCAGATTTTCTCAACTCTGAGAGAAGTATTCCCTAATACTCACAGTATATAATGAATTGATTCTGCTCTATGCATCTAACAACGTACTCGTTATGAATTAACATATAGGTATGCACCAAGAATAGTACCAGTCATGTGCCATTCGTCAACTCATCCTTGGAAGAAAGTGCTTTTCACATAATTTTCTGTGCTCTGTCCACTTGCAGAAATCCTGGCCCTGGATGTTTTTGCCTGTTTAGAGTGTTGAAAGGTAAGCAATAGCAATGGAAACAGGCAAGAGTGTGCCTTGCCTCTGCCTGTGGAAGTTGATTGGCAGTTTCCTCCCCTCCCTCTGGCCTCTCCCCCTGTCCTCACCCCCAGGAGGCAAGAGGCTTCCTGCTTAGACAGCAAGGCACCAGCAAGGAGGTGCATCTGCAGCATCTGAAAGTGCATTTTGGAAGCAGTCCAATTCCAATCTCGCTGACAGTGAAGCGCGTCAGAGTCACTCGCCTAGGGAGAGACTTAAAACCATCCATTTATATAGCAATATAAAACGCACTTCACTTTATAACATGTGCAGATGCTGCCTAGGTAATCAAAACAATCTAATAATAAAAGTCTGAAGAAGAAATATTTTAAAATTCAATGCATTATTTATGCTGGAAGGGAAAAAATGTCTTTCTGTTATGTATGTGACTCTCGGCAGCCCTGTCTGACTGGCAGCTTATGAACTAACGTTCATCATTAAGACAAAGCCTGTTCCTTCAATACATACTATGTGATTGCCACATGCTGTGGTACTGCTAAGGATTAAATAGAATCATGCATATAACAGTAGCTTAAAAATAATTTCGATGGCAATAACAGTAACACCAACAGTTGCACTTTGTCTCCCTACACTCCCTTTCCTACTCTCTCCAACGGCTCCTGACTCTCACTGCAGACTGACTCCCTGCCCAGTGGGCTCCTGAGGGAGGGACACCTGACACAGGCCCAAGCCACTGACTATGCTGCATACTCCTCTGTCTACACTGAGTGATTTGAAGATGAGCAATAGTGTGAACTGGTCCAGTCAGAATAAATCTCGGGACTTGTTACAAGACACTGAAAAGATTTCCTCTTCTGAGCTGAGCTGTAACCTCAGCAAATATAGGGCTAGAAGGGCCCCAACAATCTTGTCACCCTGAAGAAAATGCCTGGAGCTCCTGGGGGAGCTAAACAGGGACAGAATAAAGTCTAGACAGTAGGCAGCAAAGTAAAGAGATAAATTTAGTGGTAACGACACCGTTTAAGGTCTAAATCCTGCCACGTCTGAAGCCAGCCCAGTCCTTCAGCCTTTCAGCTTTCTGAGTCAACAAATTTGCATTATGTTTTAAGCCAATTTGGGTGTGGTTCTATGACACTTGAAACCCAGAACTAAAGCATGCAAAAGATGATGCTGATAATAACCATATTATGACGATTGTGGGAATGAGGGAGCCAGTGAAAGCTTTATGTGACAAGGAAAATGCTATTAGGTATTAAAACCATATAGATTTTACAGAGCTGTTGCCTTGACAGAAGGAAAGCAGAAACAAATGATCTGAAACTCGGGGAAATATTTCTAACTTTGAGCTTACTCTATTCACCTCGGTGCTAATGGGGTGGATGAAACAAATACCACACACAAGACAGTAACCTGCTTGGGCTTCAGAACAGGAGGACACTTTCCTGGCCCACCTTGAGAAACCTCAGATGAAGAGATTAAAAAAAAATAGGGCTAGATTCAGACCAGCTTGGTACAACTGACAGGTGTTTCTGTAAGGTGCAGTACTTGTTGCTATGGAGAGAGTTTGTGGCCTTACAGCAATAATGTCAAAATGATAAAGAAGAGAGACAGTCTTCAAAAGTCAGAGATATTGGATATCACAGACAAAGTCACATTTTCCTGCGTTCCTGTAGAACAGTCAAAGAAAGGATTGCTTACTGCGAGGGTAAGCGTCCTGTTATTTGGGTAGCCGCTATGTTCAATCAAGTTTGTTCAGCCCTATTCTCATTTTCTTGCCACTAAAATGATATTCAGAAGTGCTGTACTCCTCCTTAGATAGCTGTCTCACAGCACATAACTTGGAGAATGGCCCGAAGCTCACGGATTATTGTTTTTTACTCTGTTTTTTAAACACTCAATTCCAAAGTGTGGCTGGCTAGGAGACAGCTTATCAATTTCTTCGCTCAGTAGATTTTCTTAGGAAATGAAAAATAGCCAATACCAGGGAAAAAAATTTTCCTCTCAAATTCTAAAACTCTTAGGGTGCCCAAAAAACACTGCATCATTTGCTGCAAAATAGGGATTCTGGGGGAAGAGGGTGGCTCCACCGAATGGTCAGTGCCTACCTTCAGAAGCCATGCCACCAAAGATGCTATGTATTATTCCACGGATGCCTGAGGAGGGGAACTTTGCCTTTTAAAACCTGTAGTGGTGACTGTTTTCTATATAATTCTCTGGAAGGTACCTATTTCCTTAAGGGTAATATGCAGACTATATTTTCCAAAGATGGCCACAG
Source organism: Hystrix cristata (assembly GCA_004026905.1). Classification (NCBI taxonomy): domain Eukaryota; kingdom Metazoa; phylum Chordata; class Mammalia; order Rodentia; family Hystricidae; genus Hystrix; species Hystrix cristata. Next base: position 29,291 of record PVJO010015900.1, on the reverse strand, counting down.
AACTATCTCTGGCTGTGGCAATGTAAATTTATCACTCCTGCTTCAAGAACTAGAGTCTCTTTCTTCACCTACCACTAGGCAGAAACTGTGACTGCTTTGACCAAAGGAACACACTGGAAACCTAGCTGCCTTGTGTACCATGAGTTAACCGTGTTGTGAAAAGCCTAGAGCCACATAGAGAATTCCTGGGGTCTGAGACACCAAGTGGAATGAAGGAGAGAAGGAAGGAGGGAGCAAAGGAGGAGTGGGAGAAGAAGAAGGAGAGGGAGAGGCTAGAGAGAGTGGAAGAGGGAGAGAGAAAGAGAGACAGAAAGAGAGAGAGAGAGTTAGAGAGTTAGAGAGAGAGAGAGAGAGAGAGAGAGAGAGAGAGAGAGAGAGAGAAACAAGAACCAGAAATATAAGTGAAGGAACCATTTGGACGATCAGCTGAGTCCTGTTTTCAGATGAATCCAGAGCTAGCCACTGTCTGATCACAACTACATGAGAGATCCTAAGATGTAAACACCCTGCTAGGCCCACACAACCCCCAGAAACATGAGATACAATAATGGATTACTGTTTTAAGCTACTAAAAATTGAAAGTGATTTTTTTTTAGATGCAACAAGTGATACTTGGAATAGACAGATAATTTGCCAATCCGAATGTCCCTTAAAGTGTAGTAGATGTACTAAAAATACCCTGTTTATTAGTAACCACCATATCGACCAGAATTCTTTGTAACAAACAACAGAGGTTGGTTCTGGCTGAGTGAGACAAAAAGTTTCTTGAAAAGATAGAGAAGCAGACTTGGTGGTGCATGCCTGTAATTCCAGCACTCTGGGAGGCAGAGGCAGGAGGACTGCAAGTTTGTGCCCAGCCTGGGCAACTTAGTAACTTGGCATGACCCTGTCTCAAAATAAAATAAAACAAAAGGGTTGGGGATCCAGCTTAGTGCCAAGGCCTTGGACTCAATTTCCAGTACAATTAAAAAGAAAAGGATGGAGAATAGCTCATAAATTGTCCTAAGACCTGTAAGATTGAGCTGTAGACTAAGCAGGAAAACACTTGAAGCAATGATCCAAAGCCATTCTAGAGAGGAAAGTACTGACATACAGCCAAAGAGATGGCAGGAAACTCCGTCCTATGGTCTTATGTCACTAGCTCCTGTTCCAGACTTCTTGCAGGAGAACCTTGGCAGGCAGATCTGGTGGCATCAGCCCTCACCTTGGCTGCAGGAGGAGCTGGGAAATGAGCACTCAACATTTGTAGGCTTCGTATCAAGAGGTAGTCTTTGCCTTCACCAAAGCCACAAGAAATGGGGATGACTACACCAAAGATGGAGATTTAGAAGTTGAGGAACCAAAATGAATGACACAAGTCCCCCACTGCTACCAGGAATCAAAACCTTATTATAAATTTATGCATATAGATACACATACATTTATATATTCAGGAATAATTTTTCGTATTTTGCCATTTCTGCCTTATCACAGTATATATTCCAATAAACCTTGCATTCTATAAAATTAATGCTAAAATTAACATTCGCACAATAATAAATAGGGTATGTGGGCAAAGTATTAGGAGTGTATGTCTTAAAATCTATGCAAATTTATAACCAGGGCATCAATAAAAATAGTAACACTCCTAATAAAAACAACACAGTAAAAAGGAAAGTAGAAACACCAAAGTAAATCTAAAAGTTTCACTTAAAAATTTAAAAAGTGAATATATTGTGGGGGAAGGGGTGTGGAACCTGCTGAATTACAATGGTAGGGCCAAAATCCACACAGTTTTGGGAAAACCATGTATGAAACACTCTGTGGACAGAAAAGGGGGCAAGCTGGGCTGAAAAGAAAAATAAGGAGTGAGTGGACACAGTGGACAGCACTGTGTCCTTTATGTCTGCCATGTGCAACTCTGGAGGTATACCTGGTGCCGGGCTGCTACTACCACTGAGGAAGCCTTGAATAGGCTGGTGAAGTCCAACAGGATTCCCATGTCAGACTGCCATTATTTGCTATCTACCAATCATAGGAGTTAGGTAATGTTTACAAAACTAGGATTGTGGCAGAACACAATGTATGTTTGTGTGTATGATTTTGCAAACCTTTGTAAACTGGGTGTTTTACTTAAATTGTCATTTCATAAGTTAGGAAGCAGAGATTTAGAGAATGAGAAATCTGGCCCAGTTGAAATTGAAATGTACTAAGCTGAGGTTTGACGCTTACACAGCTAATGGTTTTTTGTTTGTTTGTTTGTTTGTTTTAATGTGGTGCCGGTAATTAAGCCCCTCCCACATCCCAGGCAAACACTTCACCTCTGAACTACAGCTCCAGCCCTCCAGCCCAGGTTTAAGAAGTCCCAAACAAACAACAAATACTGGGACACAATTTTTAAGTCAAAATGCCTCAAGAACCAAATTGAGTTTCAAAACGGTGGAGTACCAAGGCCTGGCTGCAGTTGAATAAATAAAAAAGCCGAAGGCCTGCCAAGGAGTGAGTTAAGTTCAGGCTTCTGAGGCTGGAGGAATCCATCAAATACTCTGCAGCTGACAACACTTAGGAACACTCAGCGTATAATGTTCGCAGTCCAGCTAGTCAAGTCAGGGGCTGTGACGTTAAAAATGAGAGCTCCGTGATAAATGGACACAAGCTGGCAACCAGATTTTAAACCCTTTGAGAACATTAACTTCTGGCCAGGTCTGTATTAAGATATCATTGTTAACTATACTTCTCTACAAAGCTAGACAGCTGAGCTATGTTCACAGGAAAGAATACGAGGCATTACCACTGGATAAAACCCCACCGCTTAGCAAACTTGCGCAATGACACATTCAGTGCGTTACTGCTGCCTGGCACTCAGTGATACTTTCAGAGGTTTACAGAACTGATGTGACTTCTTAATGCGTATTTAGCAGTTCTTAGAGTGGTGGCTGATCCTGAGCGCACAGATTCACCTGGGGGGCTTGTTGCAGGAAGACGGCGGGCGGCCTTGCAAGACTTTCCGCTTCTGTAGGTCTGGGGCGGGCCAGGAGAATTCGCATTTCTGACAGTGTTTGGGTGGAGCCTTGAGCGCTGTCATCCTGCGAAGAAGCCTGGGCATGAAGAAAAGTCCAGCCCCAGTTTGGTTCACATGGCAAATCCGAGGTCAACATTCCTGAACATTCAAAATCAGTGCATTTTCAAATAAATATTTTTCAAAAGTCCTACTTGTTCCTTTATATGTGAATTGCCTCTCCCTAACCTAAAGAAGTTCTTTTGGCCTCATTTTGAAATGTGAAGGACAGACCTACTTCCACTTAGAAAAACACTAACTCTGTTTAAGTGAGTGCTAATAGGCCTCACCTATTTTCATATGTTTGTGTGTGCATGTGCGTGTGCATGTGTGTATGTACATTTATGTGTGTTTCTCAGGCCACATTCGTTTTACCGATGCCCAGTATATATTCATATATATAAAATTATTAATAGAATATCTACAATAAAAATTCCAAACAGTACTTTGGCTTTTTACTTTTTTCTCTAAACTATATTAAAGCACATATCAGGCATTTTATAGATTCATCTCTGCAAATGTCAGCATACATCTTTTAAAGCCATGAGCATTGTCTTAACATAAGTGCAATGCCAATATCCTAATCAACAAAGACAACGATATTCCTTGGTGTCATTTAGTAGCAGGCCATGTACAAGCTTCCTTGATTACCTCTATCCCACCCCACCCTGATCAGCACTGTATGTAGCAATCAGGATCCAAACAAGGTCTGCGTACTGTACTTGGTTATTCGTCTCTTTTGTATCTTTCAATACAAAGCAAGATCCTTCTCTTCATGTCTTTTTTCTCTTCTTTTTCCTTTCTCTTAGTCTTTTTTTATTCCAAGCCAGACTGTATTTAGCTGTATCAAAGATACTTTTCATAAACAATCATAGTATTTCAGGTGAGACATGGCACACAATCATTAATAGTATACAACAACTTTCAAAGTTCCTTCTTGGATGAACTACCGAAAATCAGAATGCCACTGTGACATCCAATGAAGTTTTCATTTGCTGCTCTGAATAGGGAAAGTTTAGAGTGAGGATTGACATTTCACATTTAGCATGTTGTTTACAAACTTTTCACAAGCCAACCCTGACTTTTAGGGAACAAAATGAAAGTGGCAGAATTATCTTTAAATTATCTTTAATTTGAAGATCCACAATCTTGGAAAGAAACCATTGGTCTTCGGTGGGACAGCATCTCAGTGTCACAGGCAAGTCCGGATTGTCGGACATATTGGTCCCACCAAGTTTTGGGAGTTAGGTCCCAATAACTCTTTGGGCTAAGGGAGTTAAGTCTATGTTGATGGCACAGAGGGAGAGGAAGACATAACAATGAACCTGAGTTTTCCCACATTGCAAGGTGATTATACCAAGGTGGCTGTGACACCCTCCTCTTGATTATTTCGAACTGTACAGTCACCGGAAGAACACAGTTGTCAAAAATACACACACTTTACTCTGCATCTTCAGCACTTTCGAATTTCCGTGCCCGGTCTGTTCTGCCATCTCCATTTTCTGCCGGGCTATCCCCACCCTTGCCAGCATCAGCTTTCCCCTTCCCTCTTGGGTACCTTCTTTCCTTCCTTTGCAGGGGCTTTCCAGGCCTGTGCTTGTGCTTGGGAGGAGAAGGTTTAGCAGACAACCTTGCAGATCTTCTCTGTGGTTTGTCCTTCGCCTCGGCAGTATCTTCTTTAGCATCCCCTTCTCCCTTTCTCTTGGGCATGGTGGTTATGCAGCAGGATGCAGCGGCCCACAGCTTTGGTCCGGGAGTCTTCTTCAATTTGCTCCCCTTTTTCTTAGTTTTAATCCCAGTGAAGCATTGCTAAAATGAAGCCTGCTGTCTCATTGAATGGTCCATGGTCTGCTTCAGTCGTGTCCTGATCAGATTGTTTAACTTCGTCCCTTACCCATTTGCTTCCTATAGACAGCAGTTAGATTGGCCGTATTGATTAAATTTAAACTGAACTTTTTTGGCAAGAGTATCTGGTAGGTTACACTGTACCAAACCAGGAGACCCACGTCTGGTTGTCCTGCCTTTTTGTTTGTTTGCTTGCTTGCTTGTTTAATTTTGTCAAGACAGGTAATGCTCTATAGCCCAGGAGGGCCTCAAACTCATGATCCTCCTGCCTAGTGCTAGAATTCTAGGTGTGTGCTGCCATAGCTGGCTGTCCAGTTTAAGAGGTGCTGAGTTCCCTCAGTGGGTTTAGATAGGACCATCTTGATCCTCCCACGGTGCAATTTCTTGTCTACCTGTTCTGTCTTGGTTTTATCCACTGATGACCATCTGTGCAGGGTTCCTGCATCCCCAGATAAATCCTGCAGGGCTGAAACCAGAGTTTCTTTCATTTCTTTGCCAGCGTCACCCCCTCCTTTCTCTCCCTTGCCTCAGCAGTGTGCAGTGTGGGGGTGTTGATGTCAATCAGCCAGGGCAGTGGGAGTACTCCGGGGCTGGAGAGCTCCCATTCTGGAAGGTGACGTTCCAGCTCTTTCTGCACTTCCCACAGGCACTGCTTTCAATGTTCCAAGATGATGGGCTGCACTGCTGGTGGGATGATGTTTAAGATCAAACCATTATCTCATAGTATTTACTAAAACAATGATAATCGACAGAGGTCCCCAGGGCTGTCCGTTCACTTCATTTTCAGGATGCCTTATAGTCTATACTTTGCAATCCATGAATGTGTTTCTGTGTAGAGAATCTTAGGGTCACATTCTCCTATGTTTGGGGACAGTATTGTGTATTTTCCAGTATATACCTGGGGGCTCTACAGTTTCTTCTTCAATGCATAGTGACCTCTTCTCTTCCATTTCTTTCATTTCTTTAACGATGAAGAGTAGTATTTCTGTTATATTTTTCAGTTTCAGGAAATTTCAAACTTGTATTTTTCATGGTGGCAATTCTCTTTCTTTGAAAAAAATACAGCGTGTATACAGATTACTTCAACAATGACTGACCTGCAAAGACAACTTTGAAGTTCATTAGAGTCACCCTGTTTGCTTACAGTGTTTTTCATGTGTGCATCACTGAACCAGTTTCTAGAAGACACAATACAGTCTGCTGTATATCAGTGGTGGCAAACCTATGACACACATGTTACTTGTTTTTCTTTTAAGATGAAAGATGTTAATGTATGAGTTGTTCTTCCTAAAATAAAGCCTCGGTATTTAGGTTTAGTTGCAGTGTTGGTACTTTTGTGGGCTTTAGGTTGCAGTTTGGGCCCTTGTCTCTAAAACGCTGACTTTTTAGGCTCACTGTACTTCGAAGGCTGACTAGTGTATAGGAACATCGTCAAATCCAGACAAAATTCTGAGCGGAGAAAACATGTCCTGACCACAGAACTTGGGATCCTCTGCCCTTCCCTCTTTCCCTCTTCCCTTAGCAGTGAATGCTGTTGGTTGCATATATTGCTGTCTTCATTCTTCACCCTCATTGCCAAGGCAGAGAACTACATTTTTTTGTTGTTTTGTTGTGTTTTTCTTTCCACCTGCACTACAGACATTGAAGTACAGCAGTTTCTAGCAAGCGTATTGGGCTCAAAAATAGTCTCCAGATGAGTGGGTGATGGTTGCCTGGATGGGAGTGATACGTAGGAGGCTTGTCACAAGAAGAAAAATATTATCTTATAAGGCAGACAATGATCTGCAAGTAAAGGGAATGAAGAAAGGAAGCTTTCATCATTTTAGATAGATAAATGGAGAATATACCCTTGGGGTCCAAGGTGTCATTTCTCTCCAGTCTTGTGGTCTCTCTTCTCTTTTGTAAAGAGCCTTAACTTTCCAACTCACCAAAGTTACCCTCAGCCTAGGAGGATGGTGGAAAAGAGGATGGTGGGGATGACCCTGTGCCCAGAGCTCTCCACTGAAGGTCTGACCTCCTGCTGGAGCTGGATCCTTACTTGGGTCTTGGAAGGATCAGAATGGGTCCAGAGAATGCTAAAGGTTTAGCGTTCCTCTTCAGCCCAGGGCTGGGGGGGGCACTTTTCCCACCTTTTCTTCTCCTCTGGTTTTAGTTTACTTAGTTGGGAGTTTTTGGTTGTCTCCTCATTAACAGCAGCCATCCCTTTATTCAAGGCCTAAGAGACTACTTTACCTTCATGGGAAGGTGGAGAGCAGGAGCCCCAGGCTCTAGAGAAGGAGTCAGGAAACTGGGTCCTGTTGCAGGTAGTGAGAGTCACTTCCCCACCCTGGCCTGTTCTGCTGGGTGGCATATGCAGGGGTGCCAGTGAGTCTAGGCAAGTGAGGCCTCTCCAGACACCTCAAAACTAAGCATCACTCTGGAGAGACATGAGGTAGACCCCTCATGTGCTCAGTGACTGATATGATTGGGCCTTGGCCACAGCTCATCTGCCGGGATCAGAGTAGCACCGAAGAGCTCAATCGGGCCTGAATTTTGAGATGTATGGAGTGTGGACACCTCATACCGAACCTGCAGCCTAGAGGCCAAGGGTACGGTGAGCTGCAAGGGCAGCCGATGGCCTTAGGAAGGCTGCCTCACAGGGGGAAATGGATTTGTTACTGTGGAACTGTCTTTTTGCTCATGAATTGTTGCATGAACCTATTAAGAAATGCCAAGCTGTTTCCAGGTGACCAAGGTCTCCTTTGTCTGTCCCGATGCATCAGGAGATAAAAGACCTCAGCGTTCTCTACAGTTTGCTGGATGTAAACCAGCACATCCTGCTCTTCAGCAGCTGCTGCACAGTCCTTTGCAGGCAGAGGACTGGCATGTAGGCTGAGAGGAAAACAGGGAGGAGAGACCAGGGCTTCAGAAATTGTGGACCTCTTTAGTGCTAGAATATTTACTTGTCTCAAGGAAAAAAAAAATCCCAAGGCTGTACTAAGCTGTTCTGACTTTTAAAAGAAGAACACATTGAATTTATAAGAAATAAAACCTGCACTCAACTCTACCTTTTCACCACCATGGCTGGGAGATGCAGACAGCAGCGCATGCATGTGTAGTCTGGAGACAGTGAAAGGACACCACAGGGAAGGGAGAAAAGCTAGATTTTGTGCTGTTTCACAAGCTAAACCAAGCAGGCAATTATATAAGAGGGTAAATTTTAACTTAATGCAAACAAAAATGCTTTTTATTGTGATAAAATATGTATAACATAAAATTTACCATTTTAACCATTTTTAAGTGTACAATTTAGTAGCATTAAGTACATTTGCATTGTGCAGCTACTGTTGCCATGTCTCAGATGGATTTCATCTTCCAAAATGAAACTTTGTGCATTCTGAACAAAAACTCCTCCATTCCCTCTCTCCCCAGCCTCTGGTTTTCACTGTGCTATTATTTATCTCTATGAATTGTATCGGTTTTAGGTACATACCTCATATAAGTGTGATCATACAGAATATAACTTTTTGTTTCTAGCTTCCTTAACCTATGATATTTTCGAGGTTCATCCATATTGTAGCATATGTTAGAAGTCCCTTTTGTAAGGCTGAATAATATTAAATTGTATGTTTGTACCACAACTTGTATATCTAGTCATCCAAAAGTGTCTATTTGGGTTGTGTGCCTGTGTGTACAAGTATCTGAGTCCCTACTTTTATTTTCTTTTAATGTTAAGAAACGTTTTTAAATTAACTAAACCAAGTGCAGGATCTTTCTACCCTTGAAGACTATAAGTTCTGCTTTACTAAGCTAACAGAGTTCCTGAAAACTACTCACCCTTCAAAGATACTATAGGAAAGATTCACGTGTCTAAGCAGTGTACGTGCCTAATTAGTGATTCCCAAATTTGGTTCTAAACAAGAATCACATGGGCAGCATCTAAAACTAACAGAAATTATTACTTTACATCATTGAGACAGTCTGACATTGTGTGTCTCCTAGTAGGGCGCCCATTGTCATCTGCATGGTTCCTGCCAAAAAATGCTCAAGCTGAATCTCATCATGAGAAAACAAATCCAGAGGGCCATTCTGCAAAAACAACAAAGAGTGCCAAGGTAATTAGAGACAGAAAAAGAAAAGAAAGCGAAGGATAGAATTAGTCCTGAGTTAGAGGAGACTAAAGGAGTATGAAAACCAAATGTATTGTATATTCTTGGCTGACTCCCAGATGAAAAAGGCATTGATACAATTGGGAAAGTTCAAATATGGACAGTTAGTTAGATAATAGTATTGTAATAATGTTAAATCTCCTGAGTATAACTATACAGGCACTCAGTAGGGGAATACCCTTGTGTTTAAATGAAAGTCTTCTAGTTTCACTAACAAGCATCTATGTCCAGCAGCTACCACAGGCCCTGATAGAAGAGCACAGCAGGAAGTCGACCTGCGAAGGTCCCTTCTGGGTCTCTTCAGCAGGGACTGAACTGCTGGCCAGCTTCGATGGCATGAATGTAATGTGACATTTTAAGTTTTTAGTACTTAACACACCCTAGAGGTCAGGGAGTAGGGGGCAAGGACAGAGGAACCCATGAGCTAACACTTTATTGGGTTCAAGGCATTAACGAAGCAAAGCTTCCCACAAGGAGTTTTAATTTTAGGTGGATTTAAAGGAAAAAGATACGAATTTCAGGATGTTGTACTCTGAGTGAGTGGCAGTCATTGTAGCGCATCTGCACAATCCATAAGTGCTGTGAGGGCGAGGGGGACCTGTCAGACAGGCTTCCTTTAGCTGTCCCTTGGAGAGCGGTCACCGGGGAGCAGCAGCATGAGGAAGATGTCTGGAGTGGCCATACTGAGGGACCGGGATGGAGGTACAGAGCTAGAAACTGTGTCAAAGTGGGTGAGACCTGCTTCTGGTATGAGAAACCTTAACATATATTTTAAATGGTTACAAGGCAAAACAGAATGACAAGCATTCACTACTTTTTGTTCTTAGGATAAAAATCTGGCAGTAGATAAGGGTGATGTGAACTTATTTTTGCAACTAACTAGTATTCAGGTTTAATTGTGGTGTTGGCACTTTGCAATAAGTAAGTGGGTTTTGGGCTGCAGTTCGGGAACTCAGTCTCTAAAAGGTTCACTACTACTGACCTATATAATGGAACATCTATATATTGCACAACATTTAAAAATTAGATGGATATGGGCTGATAAAGGAATTCTATAGAAGATCATTAATCAGGAAAAAGTAAGATGAAGAACAGGTTGTACAATATACGCCCTTCTATGTCAAAAATATACTAGATTTTATGCTTGGATATTAGCAAAATGTCATAAGAAATATATGTTATTAATAGTCATTATCTCCAGCTTGGGTTCTGTGAAGGATAATCTTTTTAATTCTTCACATAAGCAAACATTTTAAAAAGTAAAAATATTCAAAGTTAGTGAGGGCACAAAAATGAAGTCTCATGGCCTGTTGGTGAGTATATAAATTGATTCAGCCCTTTCAAAGGCGAATTTGACTATGCCTATGAAATTTTTAAAAGCTTATACCCTGTTACCCATCAACTCTAAGTTCTTAGACTCCATTCCACTGAAATACTAGAAAAAAACCCACAAAATTATAGGAACTCACTGAAAAATTTTCAGCCTGTTAAGGAATTAATATGAATTAAAACATGGAGAGGCCGTGGCACAAGGTCTGGTGGTCCATTTAGATGTGGGATTGAGAATAAGTGACTGTAGGAATTATGATCCCTAATAGATTGTAAATATTATAAATCTTGACTATTAAAAAAAGATAAAGTATGACAACAAATACCAGAAGGTAGAGGGAAGAGATGTGGAAGGTCATAATTCTAACTACCACATCTCTCATAGCAAAGAGAATTAATTCAGTCTTGTCAGATTGAAGCGTACAAATAAAAATAAAACTGCTGACTTTTAACGGTTTGTATAATCTCTTGCCCTCCTCTACTTTTCTTCTTCTATAATCTACTTTCCTAACTCTGTAAGGACTTTGAAGAAACAGTACAGTATCTCTTGTGGTAAAGAAACATTCACACAAAGTTCATGAGTCCTCAGGGCTGTGGCACACACTGGTGTACACTGTGCACTGCACGGATCTCAGAGCTGCCTTTCATGGGGCTGTAACATGGAGGGGACTTCCTAGGTGTGAGCACTTCTCATCTGTACAACCGTACGAGGCAGCTGAATTTACCAGAGTTCCCTTTTCTTACATCGTTCAAGCAGAAAGTTAGTACCTTCCCATTAAGCCTCGCACATAGAAATGATCCCATTGAACAGAACATTTCTTCAGAGTGGCAATACCATGCTATGCTTAGAACGCAGGCTTGGAAATCACGACAGCCTGTTTCTCAGCTTCTTCATCCATAAAACAATAATTATAACTCAGAGGTAGCTGTGAAAACTTGGTGACATAATCCACGTGATTTGCTGAGGTTACTGATCTAAGATGACCTGGCAGTCAACAGGTTCAACTTGACTGTAAGGAGGAGAGACAAAAACGTTGAAGGGCTCTTGTCTCTGGCACTGGCTGGCCATCCCCAAAGGGGAGGTTCATTCAGCTAAAATTCAGTAGAGAGTTGTGCCCCCTGGTTTACAGTTACGATAAAAAATGACGGAACAAATCTATTTCTTTTCTCAAAAAACCATATTTTAAAGATTGTAAACAGAAGCTACGTCAGTCCCTTCATTCAGTAGTTGTTTATTAAGTAAATTAAGAAGTTCAACATTTGCTTCCAACACAAAGAAATGATGTATGTCTGAAGTGGCAGATGAACCAAGTAACCTAAATTCAACACTGCACACTGTATATTGATGTGCCACCCTGTAACCCACAGACATGTATGATTACTATGTATCAGTTAGAAATAAAAATGTTTTAATTTTTTCACCATTTCTTAATTACTTTCAAAGAGTTTTAGCGGTGGTGGCTGACTTGAGATTTGATACCAGCTCATGTCTGGGGAATTGGGACTAAACCTCCACGGCAGCCAGGCCCCGTTGGTATTGAGGCCTCATGGTATTGAGCTCATTTGTCACCAAGACAAAGCGAGGGAAGCATCAGCAACAGATTGTAGACACAGGTTTGACCAACACTAAAAAGCACTTTCCCTACATGTTGATATACACAGGGAACACACATATATTATTTTCAGAAAACAGAGATTCATTTAGGAGGATACTGTGGCGGTATCACCAAAACTTAGTATCTTCCTGCCTGAAATTAAACAAGCCTCTCAAGATGAGACACTCTGAGTTTTCAGTCCCTAAGTGGCGGTGGGCCCCCACAAGACCCCCCCACACGCCATCGCACAGATACTGACTACTACCGCTCTCTGTGGCCCGAGCCTCTCTGTGCTCCAGAGCTCTCCAGATGCCTCCCCCAGCACTTGACCTCAGCTGCCATCAGTCCATTCGTTTGCCTCAATTCTCGGCTCTGGGCCAGAGGCACTGGGCATACACACCCATGATGGGGTTTTGATACAATTTTTTAGAAGAAAAAAACCCCTACATATTCCTAAGGCCAAGCTCTCCTTCTGTGTCCTATGATTTCTTAGGGATTCACTTTCTATATCGACACTTGGGTTCGCTCATCAGTTTGCTTAAGTTTACAGATTACAGCAAGGGACCACAGTTCCTCCTATTCCAGCACTCCTTTGTTCCTCTTTCTGAGGATTTAACATTTAGAAATAGATTGTATGTTTTAAATAGCTATTTTATTTACATAGTTTAAAATTCAAAAGATACAAAAAGATACACAGCGAAATGTTTCCCTTATTCCTCTGAGTCTCCCAAACACCCAGTTCCCTTCCAGAGGTAACCGATGTTACCATGTTCTCATGTGTTCATCCAGTGGCTTTACACACACACACACACACACACACACATACACACACACACGCACTACACTTTCTTGTGCTTTCTTAACAATTAACATAAGTGCATTATACATGTGCACATGCTCTTTGAGAAAACAGTCTGTCTGGGAAGGTGCCTCTCTTTTTACAGCTTCGGAGCCGGGGAGGGAAAACAGTCTACCTGCCAACCCTGGAGATAAGGGTAGACAATGCTCCAAGTATAAGGAGACAGTGCTTACAGCCAGCCCACCCTCACACCCTCTTCAGGATTGAGGGGAATGAAGTGACTTCTGAATGTCAAGCCTAGCAATGGACCTAGTAGGTCTCCACAGATTCTTGCCATCTGGTCAATAAAAAGTTGGACCTATTATGTTAACAACAAACTGGTTGCAGAATCAGTAAGAGCTGTTTTGGACTCATTTACAAGAATTTGTGATGGAACAAGTTTACCAGTATCTTTTTCTTGAGTCAAGAGTATGCCACACACAGACTGGTGCTTGGGCCAGGGACACAAGCACAAACTTCCCAGGGGATGTGGCAAGGGAAGATCATGGGAGAAGCATCGAGCACCAGCCTAACAGGCAAAGGTGAGGCCAGATACTGCAGGTAAGGCAAAAGCTAAGATGCCCAAAAGATTAAGAACTAGGACGAGGACGGGCATGGCAGTGCATACCTGTAATCCCAACAACCCTGGAGGCTGAGGAGGATCACTGAGGCAGGAGGATCAAAAATTTGAGTTTGACCTGGGTAGTTTAGTGGCTTAGTGAGACTCTGTCTTAAAATAAAAAACATGGGCTAGAGACATAACTCAGTGTAAAGGCCTCCATTTAATCCCCAGTACAAGGACAGAGAGAGACAGAGAGAGAGACACAGAGAGAGAGAGAGAGAGAGAGACAGACAGACAGACAGACAGACAGAGAAAGAACTAGAGGAGGAGCAGCAGATGTGTGGATGCAATGCTCAGGAGGCCAGACGAGACCCATGGCTGGGAGCTGAGGAGTGTTGGCTGTCCAGCTGCAAAAGATTTTGATCAGCTGCCTAAGGGTACCTGGCCAAAGAAGAGATGGTGGAATCCTTTAATGCTCTTGCCTTTGCAAATCACACCTTTTAAAGGTATAGCTGCACTTGGTATGTTGCTCCAAACCCTCCGAGGACTCCCATTTGACATCGGTCCATTTAACAGCTACCTAAGAAAATCAGTCCTGTAACTTTGGAATTAAACAGTATGTACTGTAGGATCAAGAACTCAGGGAGGTGTTTTTTTCTAGTTCTAAGGAGAAATAAGACAACTGCAACAAAAACAACAAAAATACTTTGATACAAAGGACTTTACAGGATATAGGTTATGTTTATGTGTGGCCAGGAGCTGTCTGGCTGAAGAGTAACTGACATTTTCTTCTAGTATTTAAAAGGAAGTCATTCAGACTAACTTCATTATTGAGCTATTGGAACCAAACTGAAATGCCAGGTGGTCCATATTCACACCCAAGGTTTCTGTCACTGGGCCCAGAGAGATGGCATGAGGGTCGGAGGACTCAGGGAGAAGAGCTTTCCCTTCCCTAGGAGTTCTGTATATGGCTCCATGCCAGCATGTCTTAGAAAGGGCATAAATATGAGGCTCCTTCAACAGAACACTCCCAGGAACTGAATCCAGACAAGCAGAAGACTCAAGTAACTGGAGGTATCTTCTAAGTATGTGTGTAAATGAAAAAATAGCATAGAACCCCCAAATCAGATGCTAGGGACATATTCACAAGACAGCAGACGTTGGGCCCATTTGCTCTCGTCTTAACCTGTTGTACTGCACAGTGAAAATAACAATGAGGTCCCAAAGATATATTTTGTTGAATTTCAGTTCGTCGAAAGCTGGCAACCTGGCTAGGACCACGACAAATAGCTCAATGGGACTGATGGGATCACGCCACTTCCCTAGTGTGCCACACATCTAACTGTACATTAATAAACCACTTCAGCCAAAGCTATCGCTCTCTCTTCCACCATGGAATGCCAATCTCATACCTAAACCACACTGAAAGTAAGTATCTTTATATTTGTAGTTTATAAACTTAGCAGTGTCTCTCACTGTGACAAACTGTTGCGACATGAGGCCAAGCAAGAGTAAACCAACTCTTGCGAAGTCTTGTTCCAAAGTGGACGAAGGTTAAAGCTTATTATAGAACAGCTGAGCTTTCACGAACGATGTCAAAAGTCCTTATATTTAGAAGCTGTTCTCCGTTCCCCTTGCACACAGTCGCCATTCTCAGCTATCGCTGGCAGCCAGCTGTGGACCTGGCAGAGGGGAGCCTGTGGCTCCGCAGGCCCTCGCCTCTGTTTGCTGACACCCTGCCCCCCCTTTCTGATCCAAGTAATTCATTCCCACAGTGGCCAGCACCCTGGTAGAAGCCCTCACCCTCTCTTCCATGGTGTCTGCTTTTGGGCATCACTGAAACAGCCACAGCACTTTTTAACTATATAACCCTCTGAGGTTTTCCATGCTGTGGTAGCTTGCTTTTTTGAAAAGTGAATTTCTTTTAAGGTATATTTTCAAAAATTCATTTCTTTCCTCTACATTTACCCCCCACCTGTTGGATCAGATCTCCTGCATGAGAAAAATTAAGGATTGCCAGATTAATTTGTAAAGAAGAGTACGTGTTTGTGGGGATACGGCAGAGGACAAAGACCGAGTGCCTCACCATCACTGCTAGCATCATCCTAAAGAACAGAACCAAGCTGGGGCCTGTGCCGGGCTCTTTGTGGGCACCACCTCCTGGAAGCCTCATGCAAGGAGCATCTGCTTGGATCTCTACTGTGGAGATGAGAAGTTGAGGATTTGGGAAACTGACAGACTTATGCAAGCAGAAAGCATCAAGGACAGGATTCCAGTCCACGTCTTTACAACCCGGCCTCTTTTCCACCGGACCCCGCCTCTCACATATCTGGTCAAACTTGTGCGAAGACGGCCTTGAGGCCCTTTCAGAGGTAGTCCCGAAGTCAGAGCAGAAGTGCCGCTAAGCTTTTCCTGTTCTGCTGTAAGTGCAGCAGATGACTCAGAGGCTGTATGTAAATCACAGTTTTGAAAATCAAATGTATTCTAAACTCACCAGTAGAGTACAGTTCATTCCTTTACAAAGAGAAAAAAAGTTTGTGCTGTAATCAATTCCAACAGATCTATTTGGTAAACATGGATTTTTATGTGTATGACACCTAAGAGTTGGGTTTAACTGCTGAGTCCTGTTGCCCCTTAACCCAAAATCACTGGTTCCTGATGATGTAGCAAATTTATGATCAGAATAGAAGAGGGAAGAGTCCACACATTCATGTCCACCAAGCCAGGAACTGCTGGCCAGAGGATAGAATGTCAGACATCAGTGCTCCTTTGGAAGGAGGAAGGGGAAGCCTGAATATGCATGAAGGCCGACTTGTACAGACAGCTAATTAATTTCCTTAAGTGAGCTCACTACTTATTTCTCAGCTCCAGTAGCCAAATGAAGTTAACAGTGCTATGAGTCAGACACCCTTCATAAAGCTATTTGAATCCCTCTGAGGAAAACAACAGAGTCAATAAATATCGTCACATTATGTGTCATGAGGCTTTTTTTGTAGATTAAATCAGTTGTATGTAGCTAGAATCTCACCAAAACTTCCTTAGCATTGGGATGGATCTGGAAAGAACGGTCTTTAGTGCAAGAACTGCTGTCAGCAATCTGCTTTCATCTGTCAGTGTCTTTACGTGTTGGCTCAGCTGTTATCTTCTCAGAGATGAGCCCCACAGTCTGTGAGTGACAGAAGAAGGGTTGGTCATGAGGACCAGTGACACTGACCCATTCCAATACAACTCTGACAGGCCAGAGCAGGTCTGGGCTTCCTACGGCGTTCCCTGAGGCCGTGGGCCTGCAGACCACTCAGTTCCTCCCTCTGCTCCTCTCTCTTTTCCACGGGTGTTGATCCCGGAGACAGTTCCTTCTAGACATGCTTCACAGTAAGTAAACTCCATCTCAGAGTCTGCCTCCTGAAAGAGCCAGCATTCACTAAGGGGCCGCACCAATTACTGCAAAACGAAAGCTACTGCGCTAAGGGGAAGGGCCTTCATTTATTGTGCTAGAATCTAGGGAAGCCAGACTAAAACAAATTGAGAACTTAGCCCCATTTTGGTACCATGTTCTCATGGTATCAATAGTATCAAAAATGTCTGCTCATGACTACTTCAAATAAGATACACAGCCATAGAATTTATCAGCCCATTTTTCTTCTTGGATAAATTCACCTGTGAGAAAGGTATTTGCATCCACCTTCCTTTCGTTGTAGTATGACAGACTAGAAAGATGATTTTAATACACTGACGCTGTCTTCATGTCCTTAGCAATGTGACTTTGTAATGCTTCCTAGTATGAGGTAACCTGGCCATGAATCTGGGTTGGCCTTAGATGTGGCTAATAGGATATGGTAGAAATGATATCAAGGTAGGCCTTGAATACTTCTGCTCTTTCTCTAGGGTCACTGCCCAGCCGTCCTGGGAAAACCCCGGGCCATCCTTCTGGAAGGTGAAGAAACCATGAAGTGGCAATAAGCCAGCCATGTCGAGGCCCCTGCAGTTCCCAGCCAATCCAGCAGCCTCACAGCTGAGTCTAGCCTAAACCAGAAGAATGGCCAGGTTAAGCTCGGTCCAAAATGCTGAGCCACAAAATTGTTAGCTACATAAGTAGTTGTTATTTTAAATCACAAACTTCAGAGTAATTTATTATGCAGCAAAAGATGTCTCATAGAATCATCTGTGGTTGTTTCTCAGACTGATTCTGGAAGAACGAATGTTTGGGCAAATTGTTCCATTTTCCAAAACCCCAAAATCAATATGATTCTTTTCTACTTTCATCTCCCATTTTTCAATTTCCAAGGCAGGATCCAAGTTAATGATATTAAGTAGATGGAAGGAAATACAGAAAACAATTCTATATAGGTGTCCTTGAAGTTTCACCTTAAAAACAGCGCAAGAAAAGATTACATATTCTAGGAACTGAACTTCTAGGCAAATATATAGAATGTGGTCAAGTTAGAAGGTTGAGGATCGTAACTTTGGAAGTTTCTATATAGTCACTGAATTCCCTCTGCCCTATAGACATGAATGTGAAAAACTCTAAAAGACTCTATTAGAGAAACTTTAGGAATCCAGCAACCTCCCCTTGCTTGCTGTGAATTACAGTCCATGAAGAAAGAAAATCTCTTTTTTCCATAACAGAATAAACAATCTTATAGATTAACAAAACATAGCCCAGATGGAATTTGACATTGTATTAGTCGTTCCCACATTTGGTGCTCAAAGGTTGCTGGCACTATAGCCATTTCCTTGAAAAGGTACCCTGGGGCCAGACCCAGGTTCTGACACAAACCTGGTTCCTTTGCTGCTGCTGGGATCCATCCGGATAAATTTGCACAGAGCAGCTGCTTCCGCTCCTGGCTCTGATGCATAGCTGAGCGTGCCTTCCTTTGATCTAGCGCTCCACTTTGCTGAGTCAGAATTAGACCTCAGAAATCAGACGTCTCCTCAATCTCCAAAGCAAAACGACCTGCAAATTCAGCATGATTTTGTACAGGACCTTTAACTTCTTAGAAAAACCTTTAACTACCTGATAACTTTTTCCAACCAAGATGCTTAGGAAGCAACAACATTAACCAGACTACTTCCTGTTACCCAGCATCTAGAAGCAGCAGCTAGAAGAGGTGGAATTTGAACCTGCCTGTGAGAATGATAGTCACCTGTTGACTCACTTGTGGACATTCAGAACGCTCCACAGGGACAACTGCTCCAGTCAGGTCTACATAATTAAGCTGTGTGAGCTGGCAGTGTGTTTGGAGGTCCTGTTTGCAGGTCCCATTAAGTCCTAAAACAGACCCTTGGTTGCTCAACAACTTCCTCGTATTTGTATGAGTCTGTCTGTCACAGCGTCTGTCATAGTGTCATTTGCCATGACAGAGTTTTCTTTCAAAGACAAGGACGTGAATGACATTGGCCATACATTCAATAGCAACCAGACTGCTAGGAAAAACTGAAACATTTCTTTTATGTGTTTTCTACTCTACCATGCTCAAGCAAGCACACACATTCATAAATCTAGGGGCTGCTGATAGGCCGGGAAGTTGGCAGGTATGGCGGGGCTAGTGTGATCCCATCGCATATTCATACCCTCTCCCCTTAATGTAAAGAGAGACCACGATCAAGACGATCTTCAAATATTCTCTTCACGGAGAAAGTCTCTGAAGGAAAGACCTAGGCATGCGGGTGGGTGTGTGTGTGTACAAGGGGGTGGGGACCTCCACTGGCTTTGTCTGCAGACTGAGGCAACAATAGAGAATAGAGGCATCCATTCTCCCAACAGGTGACAGGGTTCTCCATGTGACCCGACCAGAGAATTAATGTGAAGCCATCTAATGGTCCCATAAAAACCATGCCTGGTTATTAATGTGCTGTGGACAATAGCAATGATACTTTATAGTAATATAAAGCATTTCTGAGCATTATTTGTTACATATTCAAAACAAGACATACAATTTGTACAATTACAACTTTTGAAGCTAATAAAGTCTGGACAAGCACTTATAAGAATTTTTTACATTTCTGGATGTTTTTATAAGAAAATAATCCTGTACTGTTTGAGCATTCATGTGCTTAAATGAAAGTTTTTAAAGTTTTAATAAGTGTAAAATAAGATAAGCTTTATGTAAGAAATGTTAAGGCAAGATTATCGATCAAATAGATATGAAACAGAACTGCACAAAATGAGGAAAAAGACAAAAAAACACTGAGGAAGAAGTTTAAAAATCTGCAGAGTCGATTGGAGACTAAAAAAAAATCCCTGGATAGGAATAATCGATAAGTTATAATCAAAATGAGAAACATAAGAACTAGGTGGTATAAATAGAAGTACTTCAAAGAAACACTTTGGGGAGAAGAGCTCAACATAGCATAGTAACATTTTAATAAAAATATTAAAATTTTCTAAAATAGTGGATATAATTCTGGGGAAAGCTAAAGTGAATGTGTAAAAGTCACAGGGTATCTAGGTATCTGTCAAAGTGTGTACATATTTTAGCAGCAATTTCTGGAACCACCTCTTTTTTATACTGCCAGAATAACCGGCCAGGCTGGAAACTCTGTAACTAGTTCAAAATGTAATTGGCAGTGGTTATGTTTAAATACTTCCTCCTCACAACAATAACAACCAACAATAACAATAACAATTTTTAAAGCACATTCATACTTACGGTTTACTGCAAGCTTTCTCTGTCCTTTGGGCTCTGTTCCGGCCCCTTCACATGTAAGCACCCTAGCACTGACTCTCGCTAGAGCAATAAGATGGAGCTCTTATGAGCTCCGCTGTACAGAGTTTCTAGTCTTCCACATTTCCAGTGTCGGAGTTGTGTGTGGTAAAGTGAAATGGAGAACCATGCCAAAGATCTGGGGCGCTCCATGACAAAGCCTCCTAGCTTGCTCAAGAAGCACGCCAAGCTTGGAGGCATCAGTATCCTGTTTCCATCTGCAGTGCTTCCAAAGGCAGCCAGAGAGCTGCTTCACTCACCGGGCCTTGCACATACAGCTGGAGCTGTACAGGTTTATGGCCAACAGTGGGCATTACCTGTAATCCAGGGTAGCTAGAGACTTGGGTTAACTCATTCACTGAGCGATTTCATAATCGGGCAAGGAAGCCCACCAGTTAAGAACAAAGGAGCGGCGAGGTTCAGAATCAGACTGTGGTTCAAATCTCATACCTACCATTTATTAGATGAGATTATGGGCGAATCATTTAACCTTGTCAAGCTTTAGTTACTTCCTACACTGTAAAAGACAAAGGCTCTTTTACCTACAACATAAGGAATCTAAGTAAAAAAATCAATAGACTCAGGTTTTGCTGAGCTGGCATTTCTAACACCTCAAAGGATTTGCCAGAAAGATAATAGAGTTCTCTTTTCCATGAGCCTTCGAAACCATGACAGAGCTCCATCAGCAGAGGGGCTTCGGTAGGACCTCTCCCTGTGTGCAACCCTGGGGGGGGGGGTGCGGTCTGTGAAAAAATTTGCAGGCCACCCCTTTGGTCTCTTGCAATTAATATTAATGACAGTCTTCCACGTTTAACTTAGAGTATTAAGGAATATAGATTTTACTAAATATAATTGTTTCTATCCACATTCTAAACTTTATTAAGATACATGAGAAAATGAAAGTATTTCCATTTGAAAATCCGCAGCTACTTCTCTGTTTCCAGATAGTAGAAAGCCCCCAGAGAAACTTCAGATGTTTGTGAAATTCCCTCAGTGTGCCAAATTGCACCAAAACTAGACAGTTACTCCCAAGCATTAATGAAATAAATAAGCAAAGAAACAGATGCCAAATTAAGCATTGTTGTATTAAACAGAAAAATTCTAAAGTAATTTTGCATTCCTGAGCACAAAATTTGAGCGGCTTAGGTCTAGTCTATTTTGTGCACTAGCTTGAAAATGCAGAGAGACAAGCAAACAAATACAGAGAGTACAATGATGAATTTTCAGCACGACATGAGAAAGTTGGTCTGAGCAAGTGAATGGATTAGGCCGTGGTCAATTCTACCTCAGGCCACAGCTAGAGAAAATAGCTCAGTGGTTCTGCTCCAGAGTGGACCAGACCCAGGCAGGACCCTGAGAGATGCTCAGTAGTATGGAAGTAGATATGGACTCACTTCACTCACACCACAAGCCCACTACACCTTCTGATGGTTAAAACTGCCCATCACGCTAGAGTATCCTATACAGACAAGGGAGAGGCCCTGGAAGGTCATTCCACAAGCATCATCTGTGTCCCGTGTAGGTCAAGCTCTATGATACACAGAAAATACAGTGGTGGATAAGGCCTGTGGCTTGTGCTCAGGACACCTGCAATTTAGTAAGAAAAACACAATTATGAAAGAAAGTATCATGAAGTATTATAAGAATCACAATAGGGGAAGTAGAGGCGGTGAATGATAGAGGTCCCTCTAGTCCTGACTCCTAGTCCGTGGGTCAAAGAGCTGTCAGTGAAACAAAGCTAGACACTATGGACAATAAAGGCAGATTCTATTCAGTAACTACCACTGTAAGGGAAAGAGATGTCAGCGTAGAACTGAGCCTCATTCTGTATGCCACAAAGACAGCTAGGCTATATACATAAAAACATGGGCATTGTTATCTGTAGAAAAGGAAGGGGGAGAAATAAGTAATTGAGAAGAGCAAAGGAGACTTCAAGCATATTGGCAACGATTTTGTTTTACATTTAAAATAAAGATCTGAAGCCTGTCTAAAAAATTATTAACTCCGTTTTTATGGTTTGCATCTAGGTGTTCACCAAGAGCCTCATGCACTCATAGGTGGGGCTTTTGGAAGGTGACTGGATTATCAGGGTGATATACCTGACTGGCTGTTAGAGGATAGGGCCTAGTTGGAAGAGGTGGGTATCTTGGGGTGTGGCCTGGAAGGATTTATCTCCCTTCCCAGCTCCTCCCTTCGCTCTGCTTTCTGCCCACCATGTGTGAGCAGCTCTCCTCCGCCAGGCCCCTCTGCTATGCGGTCCTGTCTTGGAGTCAGCGACTATGGAAACGTGAGCCAAACTAAACCTCTCCTTCTTTAAACTGTAGGTGCTGGGTATTTTGTCCCAGCAGTAAGGAAAATAACTGAGATACCAGTTGAATCTCAGGGCTTAATATGTTGCTTACATAAAATATTTTATTAAAATGGCTGCATGTGTAAGTGCTCTCCAATCGAGGGGGTGGAGCCAAGTCCCCCACACCATCCAAGCTGGGCTGGAATTAGTAACTTGGTTCCAAAGACCAGAGGAAGGGAAGAAGACAAAGCACCTTTGCCAGGAAAAAGCCTGCAGATGCCACCATGACCAAGTGTCAATGCTGAACATTGGCTGGAACCCGATATGATGAGAAAAGAAAGGCACCTTTTAGCCTTCTCTCCTAAACCTGTAGCCCCAGTTAATTACATGGGAAACAGCAGACAAACCCAGACATGGGGCATTTCAAGTACTCAGACAATATTCCTTAGGACTGTCAAAGTCATAAAAAACAAGGAAAAATAGAAACTGTCAGAGACCAAAGGAGACTGGGGAGACAGGACAACAAATGCAACGTGGTGTTCTAGATTGAAATCTGGAACAGAAGAGGACATTAGTGGAGTGAAGTCCAAATAAAGTCTAGAGTTTAGTTAATAGTAAAGTAAGTAACAAGGTTGGTTTCTCAGTTGTGACCAATGTATTTTGGTTATAGAAGATGTTAACAACAGAGGAAACGAGTCTATGTGGGTATATGAAAATTCTTTGTACTATTTTTAAAATACAGTTTCTGTAATTCTAACATTTCATTTAAAATATTTGTTTTAAATAACTATGTCATCACAAAGCTTCCAGCTCAAAAAGGAAGCCAGTGAGAGCTCATCTGTACCTTTGAAAATTGCAGTGTGTTAGGAAAATGAATTGGCACTTAGTTTCCCAGCCGACAGAAAAGAAACTGGACCATGGAGGTCAATTTTTCTAACCTTTCAATCATAAAAAATGTTGTTATTTTCAGCTGTTTTTTTGATGGCAAGCTTTCAAAAATGGATGACAATATCCACTGTCCTCTAAACAGAGGACACCAGTGTAAATGAATCCTCTGGGTGAATCGGGGTCACTAGTGTGAACATCTGTTATTAAATTCCATCATAAAAAGCACAGCCCTGTCTTCTCTATAGAGGCATGAAGTTGCAAATGCAGGAGCCCATTGCTTACAGCTAAGAATGGCTTAGGGAGGGCCCCCAAGACTAATGTGGATTAAGATTAAGACAGGTGTTGATGCAACCTCATTTCATGTTAGCCAGCACTAGGTAGGGAATGGCTTCCAGCTATTTAAACAAGCAGTTTAGCCCAAGAGAGCAACGAGGTGCTAGTTTTCTCCCTTTCCTGTGCCTCTGCACGGTTAGTAGTGCAGCTCTGACTGTGATAATTGAAGACACAAAGAAACTCTATGTGTCTCATTCCAAGCCTGGCAAGCAAGTGGAGAGGAAAGTGAGCTCACTCACACTTTCATGAGAGATTTTAAAGTTTGATCTTTTCTAGGTCTACTTAAGGGATACTGGCGCTCCCTCCCTAGAAAGACCACATTTCCCTGGAGCCCAACTATTGCCCACCCAGATATCCCACTCAAGGGATCTCCTGCTTCTGGAAAATAGACTTGGTCCTGCTGTCTGCCCCAGCACATTATTGGGTTAACCCACCAACCTTCGCTTAACCAGATAGAGTTTAGAGCATTTTCCTGGAGAATCTTCCCCTTGGGTTACCTCTGCACTCAGATGCAAGGGCTTCAAGTACTGCAGGCTCTATTTTGTTTCTTTTGATCATTCAAATCAACTTGTTGAATGTCAGTTTCAATAAATATTTCTGGATTATCTGATTGTAATGAAAGGATCTCTCCAAGTAACCCGACTAGGCAGCAGGTGATAAGTGTCAATTATTAGTACAGAGAGGAGATGTTGGTGGGGGAACTTCTATGATACATCCTCTTGGTCACTTGTTTGCTGGAGGCAGCACATAAGCTTCCATAAGTATTGTGGATATGTACAAGTTAAGCTGAAGCTGCAGATTTTAACCAGAAATTGTCAATTACCTAATCTTAGACAAATGTCTGGCTAAAGGAAAGGGACTGTAATGCTCATGCTTTTCTTTCCATTCCTCTAGGAAAGCATGCAAAAATATGTACAGTGGTACCTTGGTTTATGAACTTAATTTATGATTTTGGAGAAGATGGCTGTGTTCATGTGTTTGTGGGAAGATGGCTGTGGTTGTGTTCGTCACCCAATGCAGATTTTGCAAACAGAAGCAAAATTTTGCCAGATGCTCTTGTTTGCAAACCAAACTGCAAACAAAAGCATTCGGGAACCGAGGTACTACTGTACTTCTTTTAGGGCAGGGTTTCTCAATTTCAGCAGTTCACTTTTGGGGCCAGATAATTCTTTCTTAAGGAGAAGTCTATACCGTGTATCATAGAAAGTTTGGCAGCTAACGTTGCTAGAGTTAGCAAATTAAAATACAGGTTTCCCAATTCAGTGTAAATTGGAGATAAACAATGAATAATTTTTAAAGTATAGGTAAGTCCTGTGCTGTATGAAAGCTATCCTTGGCCTCCTTCCAGTACGTGTCAGTAGTATGCCTTCTCCCAGGTTACAACTGTAAATGTCACCAGACATTGGCAAATGTTCTCTTGGGGAGTAAATGTTACTATGATAGCCACTGATATGGGATAATGCATGAGAGAACTGTATATCTGAACCTCTTTATCTTAACTGTCAGAAGAATTCTCTTTGTTTGGTGAAGCATCAATGAAAGAGTCACATAAAGAACATGTCACATTTTGATTAAGTCATTCGAAACATTTTTTTATTTACTTTCTAATATCTCTTGGGATCCATTCCCTCTAGGCTTTCATGCCTGGTAAATTCTTGGATCTTTTTCAGAATTAGGTGCATTTCCATCAGTTAATGTGAATTACGAAAACTGTCATAGTTTCTTTTTCTTAACTGCTAGAATGCTGATAGGTAAATTTAATGCTCGGTTGCATCCAAGCTCATACATTTTTCTTAAACAAACATTGACATAGTGGCTTTAATATGCCACATATATTTTTAATGCTTTACAAATACTAACTTTTAAAATTTATTCTATCACTTCCAACAACCTTATGGATAGGTATTATTACTGTCTTCTGTTTTAAGGATGAGGAAGTTGAAGTACTTTTTATTGTTGATGCTACTGTTCTGAATTACTTCCTCTTTCATCAGATTATGCTTATTTTATATGTAAAATCAGTCGGATTCTGATTGGATGTTCATTGGGTACAAGTTAATGGACCTATTTCACATTAGGTCTTCTCAGTCTCACCTGTCTCTTATTCCAACTGCTGCCCCAGCAACAAGCACCAACTACTTTTTCTAGACATAATCTCCCACAGGCCGAAAAGTGAGACTGGGAGAAAGCTGAATTTTAGGGCTCACGGAAGGACATGGAAACTGGGAACAGCTGCAATGAATGCAGCCCTCAGGTGGAAGCCACCGACCGACCACAGCTAGTGGGAAAGGAGGGGAGGATTCAGCAATCACACACGGAAAACATGGGTGTAGAAACAAACTAGGTCTTAGTAATGACTCGCTATCACTCCTGCATTTCTGGTGGATCCCAATACTGCAAAACCTGGAAAGAAACCAGTCATTCAAAAACATGGAGGGATTTCTTTTTCTTCATTGATTTTTGAGGGTATGGGTTTTTTCCCCTGCTTTTTCTTTTTTCTTTTTTCTTTTTCTTTTTGGCTTTTTTCTTTTTTCTCCTTTGCCTTGTATTTTCTTTTCTGTTACTTTTATCTAATCCTATTAATGTGCTTTTATTCCTTAATAGGATCCTTTATCTCACTTTCCTCTCTTCCTTCTCATCTGCCTTTTATTTTTCAAATTTTACTTCCTTTCATTCTCCCATTACTCATGCCCTCCATCTTTACTAGTATTACTAGTAAGCTTTATTAATCTTTAGGTATTTACTTGACTCTATGCTATTATTGTTGAATTCTATTCCATCACTAATAGTGGTATAGTTGTTTCATTTAGTAGATATTTACTGTATGTCAATATTTGGCTTGTTTTGTGTCTATCTTATACTTACAGATCTCTTTTATATTCCTAAAGATGGTACAGTGGTAATTTTAATGGTTTCATGATACGTCAATAGCCAGTTTGTCTCTCACCTGTTATATTTGCAGATTCTGTTGCTATTGCCAGGATGGCACAGAAGTTCTTATTATTTAGTTTTCACTGTATGCCAATATCGGGTTGTTTTTGTGTCATCAACATACTGTGGTTCATTTCCAGAGACCTAGGTGCTGGGCCAGTTACACTGCACTCTCACCCTCCAAAATTTACAGAGGTAGTTGGATCATGGGACGAGGCAAAGGACTAAAGTTAGCTACACCCAGAGAGCATCCATGGAAAGCAGATGCTAACTAAAGAGATCTTCATGCCAGCAACAACATTTTTGCACTGTAATCAACCTGCAACCCTCGGCATGCACATGCACACGTGAAATACAAGAAGACAAGGTCACAAAATCCCTCCAAAAACTTCCAACTCCTCCAATGCTGATACATGGGGAATCAATGGGGAGAAAATCAAAACCCAAACAGCTGAATTATACCAAAATGGTAAAAGAGGAGACAAAAAACAAACAAACAAACAAACAAACAAAAAAACAGATTGATAAGGTACTTGGTGAGCTCAAAGATGATACAACTAAGCAGACAACAAACTTCATTATAAAAAAAAAATCAGCAAGCTTACAGAACACACTAATAAAAAGATAGCGGAACTAAACAATACATGAATGATCAATTTAGCAAAGAATTAGAGTCCATGAACAGGTACCAAATAGAAATCTAGGAGATTAAAAAAATGCTATTGATAGTTTTGGCAGCAGATGAGAGGAGAGAGTTTTAGAACTGGAAGATGGAAGAGCTGATGCAGGTGACTATATATGCAGAGACACCTTTAAAACAAGAGAACATGGAAATGGATCCAGCAGCTATTAGATGACAATAAGAGGACTAATCTAAGACTAATTGGAATTAGTGACAAATCAAAAGATAGCACAAAGGGTATAAGAACTGTTTCAGAAACAATAGCAGAAAACTTTCCAAATATGGGGAAATAATTTAACATACAGATAAGCAATGGGAATAGAACCCCACTTAACCACAATCAGTAAAGAACTTCTTCACAACATATCATGGTCAAAATCCAAGAAGTCCAACACAAGGACAAAATCTTAAAAGCTGTTAGAGAAAAGCAACAAATCATGTATTACAGTAAACCAATTAGAATTACAGTAGACTTCTCAACACAAAATTTAGAGACCAAGAGATCTTGGAGTGAAGCTTTTCAATCCCCCCAAAAGCAATCTTTTAACCCAGATTGATATATCCCACAAAACTATCATTGAAAATTGATGGAGAAATAAGGTATTTCCATGACAAAGAGCACTTTAATAAATTCATGACTACCAAACCAGCACTACAAAAAATTCTGAAGGATGTCCTAGAAAGAGACAATGCAGCCAACAATGCTGAAAAATGTAATGGCATGGATATACCAGGTAGGGAGAGCAGAAGGGGGAAAAAAGGAATCAGCAACAGGAAAATAATGTAATGCTAAGAATAAGCCAAATCTTTCAGTAACGATTTTCAATGTGAATGCTCTGAACTTTCCAATCAGAAAACAGACAGGCAGATTGGATAAAAAACCAAAACCCAACAGAATCCTATAAGCAGGAAATACATTTAACCCAAAAAGTTCATAAACTAAAAATCAAAGGGTGGAAATCAATATTCCATGCAGCAGGAACCTAGAAATAAGGAGTAGCCCTTTTGGACACCACTATACTCCAGAAGATTCTTAGTAACTATTTGGAAAACCTGTACTCCAATAAATTGGAGAATCCAGGAGAAATTAATAGATTCCTAGATGCTTATGAATTACCAAAATTGAACCAAGAATATATAAAAACCCTGAATAATCCAATAACAGACTATGAAATTGAGGCAGTAAAAAACAAAAACAAAAGCAAAAACCTACTAACTAGGAAAAGTCCAGGACACAATAGAAACTGACTTTGACAAAATCCAATATCCATTCATGATGAAATCTCTGAAGAAAATAGGTATAGAAGGACCTTATGTCAGTTTGATAAAAGCCAGTTATGACAAACCTACTGCCAATATCACATTAAATGGGGAAAAACTGAAAGATTTCCCTTTAAAGTCAGGAACAAGACAAGGGTGTCCACTATCACCACTCTTGTTCTATAGGTAGTACTTGAAGGTTTAGCCAGAGCAGCCAGGCAAGAGAAATGAAAGGGATATATGTACAGGAAAGGAAGAGGTCAAACTATTCTTATTTACAGATGACATGATACTTTACATAGAAGACTCCCTCCCAAAATCCATCAAAACACTCCTAGAACTAATAAAAAAAAATGCAACAAGGTAGCAGGATACAAAATCAAAATACAAAAATCAATAGCATTTGGGATGGGATTTAGCTCAGTGGTTAGAGTCCACGCCTTGCAAGTGCAAGGCCCCGTGTTTGAGCCCCAGCACCAGCAACAACAACAACAACAACAACAACAAAAGCATTCCTGTTACGCCAATAATGAACTCATTGAGTGAGAAATTAGGAAAATAGTATCATTCACAATAGCTTCAAGAAAAATTAAGTATTTAGGAATTAACCTAACAAAAGAAGTGAAAGATGTCCATAACAAAAACTATAGTATTCTGGAAAAGGAGATCGAAGAGGATATCAGAAAATGGAAAGATATCCTGAATTTCTGGATAGGCAGAAACAATATGGTCAAAATAGTCATACTCGAGCTCCGGACTCCATCGTGGGCAGGAGGCTTGAGCTTGCAGGTCAGGCCGCTTCCGGTAGGGATTTGCGCTGGCTTGGCCCCCTCCCGGGAAAGACAGCTC